>JAOTRH010094083.1:0-16342 GCA_034768845.1 Heliamphora exappendiculata
TTATTTTTTCTTGTCTATATAATATTATAGACTGGCCATTTTACCAGATTATTATATATATATATATATATATATATATATATTTCCCAGTTTTCTAACCCCCCTCCCTAATGATATACTATTATTCTGAAAGCATAAAAATCTTTATTACCTAAAATCATGCCATTATGTTGCTCGTTTCGAATTTACATTCACAATCTTTTTGCTATACTAATAGAAAAGATAAAATATTATTTTAAAAAAAATATTAATTCTTATGTTCTGTATTAATAGAAAATAAAATTATTTTTCAAAATTATGGGTTATTTTCTATATTAATAGAAAATAAATTTTTTAAAAATAAAATCATAATTATTTTCTATGTTAATATAAATAATTTTCTCTTTTCATAAAAAATGATTATTCTCTATATTAATAGAAAATACTTAAAACCAAAGAATCCGGCAAAAAATGGGAAAAACTTTGCGTTCTTGGTTCTCCTGTAGTTGGATCCTCTAGAATAAAAAATTCGAAATACTTCGACTTTTTTAAACATGCCGGAGTCAAATAGCAATGATAATTCGAAGCCCATGTTTTTACACTATTTCGAAACCTTTTAGGTTGTTTAAGTAGGTTCGGCTTGATTCAATAATTGATTGAATGAATAATTGACTTTTTTATAAGAAAAAAGTGCAGTTTTTTTTCCCGCAAACTCCTAGTCAAGAAAGAAATAGAATATACTTACTGCCTCCCAACTCTTTCACATATCTATTTTTCAAGATTCAAATTTAATTTCTATATTAATAGAAAATAATTTTTTAAAGGTAACATTTATTTATTTTTATAGTAATATAAAATAAATTATTTTTCAAAATGGTTTTATTATAGTAATAGAAAATATTTATTTTTGATATTAATAAAAAAATTATTTTCAAGATAAAGTTTAATTTTTATAATAATAGGAAATAAAATCTCCTTTAAAAAGTTTTTTGACAATAAATAAGAAAATATTTATTTTTTATATTAAAAGAAACTAATTTATTTTTTAAAAAATAACGTTTACTTTCTATACTAATAAAAAACAAATAGTCTTTCAAAAACTTTATTGCTTATTTTCTGTACGAATAGAAAGTTAATCATTTTTCAAAAAGCTTTCTTATTGTAAATAAAAAATGCTCATTTTTCTAGAAAATAAAAATTAATTTCATGTTTTTTTATAATAATAATAAAATACTTTTTTATCAAATTAAAATTAATCAATTCATTCGTCCACATGTATATTATATTTGCCATTATAGACACGCACGCACGCGCACATATTAATATCGTGCTTTTAACACTAATTATAACTAGCCTAATTATTATTAGAGGATACGTAGGTACTTAAAGTGGGCTCAATCATATCATTGTAAATATTTACATATTAATGTTTTACTTAATTTTTTATTATTATTTTATAATCTTAATATAGTATGCCTGTTGCATCTTATTGCATTTCTTTTTTTAGCATATTATTGCCATATAAATTTTTTACTACATATTGTTCAGATTTTACTTTTTAGATGTATACAAATAAAAATAATTTATTAAATGCAAAAATTAACATTAAAAGGAATTAGTACTAAAAAGACGATATTGAGTGTCTAACACACTCATAACAATAAATCACCGAATTCATCTTTTGTCTTTGAAAACCAACCCATAAGTTATTTTTAAAATTAGGATAAACTACTATACCATTTTAAATTAAAATTATTCTTTTGAAATTCTAGTGCCTTTTTAAAAGTAGAACTTTATTTTCAAAACTTGAATTACTTGCTTTGAAAATGAAACTTTAGAAATTGTTTTAACGGTGACCTGACACGTCTAAACTCTATGTTAGGTGACTACTTCAAAATTTTAAAATTAAGAACTGAGGCTAGCCATTAAACTCGTTTCAACGTTGTTTTCAGATATGTTTTACTAAAAATACTATCTAAGGGTCAAAAATTTGGGTACGACACAAACCCCCGTCAAAAACCTCAATTTATATTTGAAACCCATAATTAAATAAAATCAAAATTGACCATTATCGATGTAACGACATGGATTGCAGAAGGGTCGCAAAACATCAAAGCGATTTCTTAGCTAAGTTTTAGGCAGTAGTAAGAGACTTTAGGGTTTGCTATAGCTATTGAGCATAACAAATTAAAGCCAAAGACAGACCAATGTAGCTTCCTCACCAAGTCATGTATAAACACAAGTCTTGGGCTGTTATCCACATTCTAATCAGGGGAATAACTTGGGCTACGCGATGAAGGCATCGTGTCTTTGAGTGTGAGATATTGTGATACCCTATCTCACATCGGTAGGAGATAAAAAATAAGTCTGATATATAAAGAAATTTATGGGCTACTACTAATAACTTGGGTTTTAGTATTTCGGGCCGTGTTGTTTTGCCTTTATTTAAATTATTAGGCTAACGGTCCACTGAGGTCATTACATTATGTTTGATGGAATTATGTTTTTATTCCCATGTTCACTCTATTGTGTTTGGCCCACCCTCTAGGCACCTATGGAAGACAAAAAGTGTGACAAGGTACACACTTCCTTTACTCTATAGGGCCTTTTCATCAATTGCAGGTTTTGGTGGCCTAAAATTGACTTGGCTTTGCCAAAAGGTCTCATCTCTAGAAGCCCAGCTCGCGAAGCATCCTTCTCATAAAAGGATTCCAAACCTCTCCTTACTCTTGTGACGTGCTATGGTTTTCCTCTCCAATCCTTAGACCCATGCTCTTTTGTTCGCTATATCTATGTTGTCTTTATTGATTATATTTGATTTAGATAAAGGAAATGAGACTTGCCCATCTGGTTCTGCTTGAGATAAAAATTTTGACTGCACAAGAAGGTAGTAAGAGTTATTTTGATTCGTGCTTGACCTCATGCTTCCCGAAGCCTATGTCGACTGCCTATGTTTTATTTTATACTTTATATCCTCAAAACCCTAGCTCATTCGCTACTAGCCAACTTACTTTTATCGTTTTATGCCTCTATTGCAAGCTATGGTCTAATCTAGATAACTCTTTCAACCCGCCCTATCTTTCTTTGATTTTCTTGATTCTTGGAGATTTTTAATAGATATTTTTTCTTTCCTTGGATTTGCATGAATAACAGACAGTCCATTAAGCGAGGATGCTTCATCTAGGATGAGCAAACCATGTTATCCCATATATAATCATTGGATTGAGTAAGATAGGAGATAAGAGCTATTAGAAAAACTATCTTCTTATGTTTATATATGAATTCTTGCACGCCCATTAGGGATTTTAGCTCGCATTCCATCGAATATAAAAAATTAACCAGTCGCCTAATTTGTTGACATCGCAGTGAAGAGAGTCATTAATTGTGTCGCATCTTCAAATTCGATAGAAGGCTTTCCTAATATCTCTCAATTTATAGACATTGAAGCTTTTAGCATAACTATTTTCTTACTTTATTCCTCATATTTATACTTAGAGAACCTTCTTGTAATTTAAATTTTTATTACTTTAATATAAATATTTAGAGATGCAGGTAATAGATAACAACCCTAAAATCTATTCTCTTACTTTTATTTCTCTTTCTCATTCCTCCCTCATCTTTAACTCTAAAAATCTAAATTTTAGATTTTAACTTAGTATTAGAGCAACAGATCCTAAATAAAGAGTGTAGAACATCACCGGAACCAATCGGAGTTGTTGATGTCAGTAATTCGACGCTAATGTCGCATAGTAGAGGAAAATTGATCCTCAGATCGATCTTGATCAATTGGTTCATCCGAGTATTATGATAATTTTTCCACATTTGTTTGAGGCCATTTGAGAAGATTTTTGATTTTTTGAAACTTTTCGATTATTTTAGGGTTTTATCGATTCGCAAATTTCTACATTATTATTTCAAATCGGAGGTTTCAATCTCATCTATAGGGGCAGAAATAACCTATGGAGGTATTGATTTGCATTAATTTGCTTTGACTTTTGTATTCCGATCGAAATCAGTAACTGCTTGTGCGCCTTCAATTTCGCGCGACGTGTTCTAGTAACGGGTGTATGTGGGTTGGGTTGGAGCAGATAGAGGAGAAGTTTTTAACCAATTCACCTTTGGTGGCTAACTATTTTTCAACCCACCGCTAACCCATTAATCAGCAAAATCAACAGGTTTGGTGATTTTCTTTGAAAGTTTCAATCCACAGTTTAGGCGGTTTAACGAGTTGAAAATTAATTAGCCTTCGAAATTATTTTCTTACATTCGTTTCTAACAAGTAAAAAATTTATTAAAATTTAAAAAAAAAATTACATTTATCAAGCCGAGCAAAAAATTAATTAAAAATATCAATAATCATTCAATAACAATAATAATAACATATGCTATTAATTCTTTGGGATTAGTCCATACGAGATTTTGTCTCGGATTTAACTAAGATCTCCGTAAGTGGGCGGTGGAATTGGTCCCCCAAAGATTAGTCGAGATACACATAAGCTGGCCCGGACACCCTGAGTTATTAAAAAAAAAATATTTACAATGTATACTTATTGAAAAAATATTCACAATACATAAAGTAATAATTAAAACCATAAATATTTTACTTTGTTCTTTATAACTTATTAAAATATATAAATGTATTTCATCATATGAAATGTAATAACCAACATATAAACTATCAGCGGGTTGGGTTGATGGCGGGTTGAAAAAATATGAACTCGCAACCAACCCACCCTCCTTATTTTTTCAATCAATCTACTCAACCCAACCCACTCACTCACATAACTCGCGTGAGTTGGGTTGAGTTTGGGTTGAGTTGGCGGGTTAGAGCGAATTAGCGGGTTATTTACATACCTCTAGTTCTGGTTGTGCGACCTCTGCCTTCTTTCTTTACTTAGCTTTGAGACCTTAGATCCTTGGTATATGGCTCGCAAATCATCTTGTTAGGTATGCTTTGGATTGATTTGGAGATTGTGGTCTGATTCCCTTGTTGTTCGCGTTGCCTATTAGAGGTGGCGGTCGCCACTTTTGACTAGGATTTTGAAGAGATTTTATTAACGGTTGCCACAATGAACATGGTGGTCGCCACATTGGGAACGACTTGCGTAACAAGTTATTGGTGGTTCGACATAATCTCATTGGTTTGAAGGTTTTGGGTTCGAATACCGAGCTTGGATCACTTACTGATGATCGAACTGAAGCACCATTCCAACTGTTTTCAGCATTGAATTCACCAAAGATTGGGCGGGGTCAAATTGGGGTGTCTACAGTTAGTCAATTAACTGAAATTTTAATTTGTTAATAACTTTTTCTTCTTTTTGTTGTGTTTTTCAGGATCTATAAACCAAGAAGACGATTGGTTTGGGACATGAAAAGAATGGTTTCTACTATTCAAATATTGATCCAGTATCTTTTCACATATTCGCTGCCTTGAGTGCTTCTTTCTCTCTTCTTCAATGACATTTTTGGTTGGGTCACCTTTTTTTGGCCAAATTGAACTTAGCTATTCCTACTTTGAGTTCTTTATCTAGTTTAGAGTGTGAAGCTTGTTAGCTAGCCAAACATCGTCGTAGCTCATTACCTTTTACTGCTAATGGTCGTACGTCTACGTCATTCACTGTAATCTATAATGATATTTGGGGTCCTTCTCTCATCCCTAGTACTAATGGATATTTTTATTTTGTTATCTTTATTAATGAATATTCTTGTATGGCTTAGTTTTTTTTAATGAAACACCGATCTAAGTTGTCTCTTATTCTTACTAAGCTCTATAATGAGATCTTCACTCAATTTACCAAACGCATCAGGATCATCGGGTCCATTACTACTTTAGAATATCTACAGTCTACTGTTCACTCATTTTGTGCAGATCGTGATATTATTCATCAAACTAATTGTGCCCACACCTCTCAGCAGAATAGTGTTGCTGAGTGTAAGTATCCCACTTGTTAAATGTTGCACGTACTTTGTTATTCTAATGCAAGTACCTAACATTTTTAGAGTGATGTTGTTCTTACTGCATGTAATCTTATTAATTGTATGCCCTCCATGATGTTGGACAATCAGTCACTATTTTTCTTATTATACCCTAGTTCCTTGTCATTTTCTCTTATTTTTCAGGTATTCAGTTGCATTGCCTTTGTTCATGTTTTTATCCCAATCTTGACAACTTATCTCCTCAGGCTTACAAATTTGTTTTTATTGGGTACTCTCGCACTAAGAAAGTATATGGTTGCTACCATCTAGAATCTCATATATATTTTGTTTGCACAAGGCTCTATACGGTCTAAAGCAGTTTCATCTTGCTTGGTTCGATTGCTTTAACTCTATTGTGATTACTTATAGTTATCAATGTTCCTCTGTGGATCATTCTATTTTTTTCATCGCTCCACTAGTGGTATCGTTATATATTGACGATATCATAATTTCTAGTAATGACTCTTTTGGCACTTACGTCAATCCTTTCACACTAAGGACTTTGGCACACTTTGCTATTTCCTTAGCATTAAGATTTTTCGGTCTTCTCAATGCCTTTTTCTCTCTCAACGAAAGTATGTCCTATATCTTTTATCTAAAATAGGCCTTTTTGGTGCTTGACAGTTGATACTCTTATGGATTCTTCAGTTAATTTGGATGCTAATTTTGGCAATATCTTTTTTGATATTGGCCGTTATTAACGCCTTGTTGGTTACTTGTCCTGACATTACTTATGCCATTGGTATAGTTAGTTAGTTTATACATGCTTCTTGTCAACTTCACTTTGATGTTGTTTGCTAAATTATGTAATATTTGAAGAGTGGACAAGGTCGAGTTCTTCTCTATCGTCTTTCTCGCTCCGTGTCTGTGGTAAGATTTAGTGATGCTGATTGGGTTGGTAGTCAGTAGAATCAACAGTCTACCTCTGGCTATTGCACCTTACATTTTTATTCGGCATAGTAAGAAACAGGCAGTTGTTGCTCGTTCAAGCATTAAAGCGAAGTATCGTGTTATGGCACATACTACCTCCGAACTGTTATGGGTTCGGTCTCTTTTTGTGGATTTTGGAATTCGTATTTCTTCTCCAATGAAAATATTTTGTGATAATCAGGCCGCTATTTTCATTGCCAATAATACTGTCTTTCATGAATGATCTAAGCATATTAAGGTTAATTGCCACTTCATTTATGAGTTGTTATTACATAAGCACATTATCGCTCTGTATGTTTGTTCTAAAGAGCAGTTAGGTAATATTTTCACGAAACCCTTATCTTGCTCAGCCTTTTAGTAATTATCCTTCAAGTTGGGAACATTTGATCTCTATGTTCCAGCTTAAAGTGGTGTTTTAGCGTAGCTATTTTCTTATCTTATTTTTCCTGTTTATATTTGGATGACCTTCTTGTAATTTATAATTTTATTACGTTAATATAAAAATGCTTAGAAGTGCAGGAAATAAATAACAACTATAAACCTATTATCTTAATTCTCTCTCTTTCACTCATTACTCCTTCATCTTTAACCCTAAAAATCAAAATTTTAGATTTCAACTGAAACGATCGAGCAAGAGAAAGAAAGAAAACTATTGCACATGCTCCTCATTCGCTCTTTACTAATAGAATAAAAGTTAAGGTATGTGAAAATAACTTAAGCCCTTATAATCACTCGAAAGCTCTCGGTGAATTGCCCAAAGTATTATATATACTTACATGTATTATCAATTATGATCTTTACCTGAGCTAATGCTTTTCAGTACTAAATATGTTAAAAAACAAAACTACAAATGTAGCCACTTTATGAAAAAAAAATTAAACTACAAGTAACTACGAAAACTACAACAAAGTAACAATTTTTGTAAATGAGCGCTTTTTCTTAGTTACAGAAATTATACACACACACACAACACACACACACACACACATATAATCCAAGGGTATTTAAAAAGCTATCCCAAATGCAGGCTAACACTTGTGTTTGGATGGTATTAATCTTGAATTTTAAGAATTTAATCAATAATGTGTCATCAAAAAATAAGTTGCTTATATTATGAATAAAATATTAATCATGTTACAAAGATGAATAAGTTGCTTATTTTATGCATCAATCATGTTTCAATATAAAAATTAATAAATCTTCCACCCCATATTGTACATTGTTTGACCAAGATCAACTCTAGAGGCAATATTTATTACACTATATTAATAACTTTATGCTTAAAAGTATAGTAAGTTCCATATCAAGGATTTGCACAAAGCTAGCCCACTATACTTGTAAGTATGCACACTAATTTATACAGTGTAACATGCATCCTTCGTAAGCAGATGGTTGTTTAATCGCACAATCTAACATTTTCCCAATTTGCTTTTGAATCGGCCAAAAAATTATTATGAGTCATTATGTGTTAGGTGTCAGAGATGGTGAAGAAAATTAGGTTGAGGAACAGATCGCTCGAGCAGTAGATAGATCGCTCGAGCGGTAGATAAACCGCTCGAGTGGTGGTATAGCCTGCAAGAGAAAACATGGGCTCCCCCAGATCACTCGATACTGCTCGAGTGATTTGGGCGGGGATGTGCCTATTATAGGCTGCTAGAGTTTGTGGCAGCCGTCATATTTTTATGATCTTTGAGGTCTTTTTGTATTTACATCCCCAGAAACTCTTGCATTTGTATTTTTCCAAGTAATTTAGTAAAAGTGTGAGCCCCATGGACGTAGGCATGACTTGCCAAACTATATAAACCTTTGTGTCTTGATTGTGTGGTTACCTTTCTTTCTTTTTCGTTTGTATTCTGCGGTTTGTTCGTTCTCCGATGATATTGGGTGGGATTAGAGATTGTGTTCTAATCCCCAACAATTAGTATCAGAATCGAGGTACGTTTAAGTCCAAAAGGGGCATAAGTAAATTCAAGTCTGGACGGCAACTGAGTGTTAGAATTGTGGCAAGACTGGTCACATTAAAAAGAGTTACAGAGAACCGAAGAAGAAGACTAAGAATGAGTTTGCCAATGTGGTGATAGAGAATGTACAGGTCGCCTTACTTCTCTCAGTTGATAGTCCTATTGACTTTTAGGTGTTGGACTCAAGAGTTTCGTTTCACACTACGACACATTGGGAAATCATTGAGAACTACGTGGCTGCTGATTTTGGGAATGTGTATTTGGCAGATAAGGAGGCTTTGGATATTGTAGGTATTGACGATATTCGTGTTAAATTGTCAAATTGCTCAGTGTGGATGATGCATAAGGTACGACACGTGTTTAAACCAATGAGAAACTTAATTTCAATTGGGCAATTTGATGCTGAAGGGCACCCAGTTACTTTTGTTGGTGGCGGCGTATCAAAGATCACCAAGGGAGCCATGGTAATGGCTCGGGAAACAAAGACACCTTGTATATGACTTTAAGTACAATGGACACAGTAGCAGTTGCTGATGGTGGGACAGACACGAAGTTATGACATCAGAGATTGGGGCACATGAGTGAGAAAATGGATGAAGATTCTACAGTCAAAGGGTAAGTTACCAGGTCTGAGATTCGTGAAATTTGATTTGTGTGAAGCCTGCACCACATACAGACTTGTGGGGACCCTCCCCTATTGCATCTCTTAGAGACTCGTGGTATTACGTCACATTTATTGACGACTCAAGTAGGGAGGTATGTATTTACTTTTTGAAGAACAAGTCTGATGTATTTAAAGTATTTAAGAAATAAAAAGCCCAAGTTGAAACTGAGATGGGCCTGAAATTGATGTGTCTGAGGTACGATAATGGAGGAGAGTACACAAACAGGAGATTCAAGAGTTTTGTGCAACAAGTGGAATTAAGTTGAAGAAGACCATTATTGGAATGCCACAACAAAATGGCATGGCTAAGCGCATGAAAAGAACTTTGAACGAGTGTGCCAGGAGCATGAGATTGCATTTTGGGATGCCAAAATATTTTTGGATTGATGCAGTGAACAGTGAACACCGCAGCCTATCTGTTGAATTGTGGATAGTCAATTCCATTGAGTTTCAAAATTTCAAAGGAAGTCTGGAGAAAAAAAAAAGATAAATTTGTCTTTTCTAAGAGTATTTGGTTGCACTTCATATGTTTATATAGAATCTGATGCTAGAAGTAAATTGTAATAAAAATCTAGAAAATACTATTTCATTGGCTATGGAGACGATGAATTTGGCCACCAATTTTGGGATGATCAAAACCAAAAGATTGTTAGAAGCAGAAATGTGGTCTTCAATAAACATGAGATGTACAAAGATGGATCTAAGGTAGAGTCTGACATTGTGATGCAAAAAATGAAGAAGTTCGAGTTCATTGATGTGGATGACATTTTTTAGAATGCTGTACAGAATGGGGATGCAGAAGGTAAGGAGAATGTGAATTTATAGGTGGAACACAGCATGCTAGTAACGGCTATCAGAAGGTCTTCTAGAAGCATCAGATCACCACAATGGTTCTCACTATCCCTTTTATACATCTTACTCAATCACAATGGTGAGGTCGGGAATTCTACTAAAACTTTGCAGACTGAGAACTGATGAAGTGGGAGCTGGTCATGAAAGATGAAATTAACTCCTTGTTGACTAATCAGATGTGGGACTTGATAGAATTACCAACGGGAAAGAAGGCTCTGCGCAATAAATGGGTTTACAGAATGAAGAAAAAACATGACGGTAGCAAGTGCTACAAAGCTAGACTGATTGTTAAGGGATTTCGATAGAAGGAAGGTGTTAGCTTCACTGAAATCTTTTCCCTCGATTGTGAAATTAACAACAATCAAAACTGTATAGGGTCTTATAGTTGATGATGACTTGCATCTTGAATAGTTGGATGTCAAGATCGTTTTCCTTCACAGTGACTTAGAAGAAGACATCTACATGCGCCAATTGGAAGGGTTCGTAGTACAGGACAAGGAAAACTCAGTGTGCAAATCGAGTAAGAACTTGTATGGTCTGAAACAAGCTCTACGACAATGATACAAGAAGTTCGACAGTTTTATGCAGAGTACCATGTTCACAAGGTTGGAAGCATACCACTATTGCTATGTCAAGAACTTCGACAACTTTTATATCATCATGTTGCTGTATGTGGATGATATGGTCATTGCAGGGCCGTGTATTAAAGAGATAAACAAGGTGAAGAGGCAATTGTTAAAGAAATTTGCAATGAAGAATTTGGGTACTGCCAAGCAAATTCTTGGGATGAGAATCATCAGAGACAGAGCTAAAGGGACATTGAGACTCACATGGAGAATACGTAAAGAAGGTACTTAGTAGATTCAACATGAACAATGCTAAACTTGTAAATACACTTTTAGCTAGCCACTTCAAGCTAACTAAGGATCAGTCTCCAAAGACTTAATAGGAGCAAGAGTACATGAGCAAAGTTCCCTATGTATCGACTATCGACAGTCTCATAGATGCAATGGTTTGAATGAGAATGAATATTACACATACACTGAGAGTAGTGAGCAGATATATGAGTAATCCAGAAAAGAAGCATTGAGATGCTGTTAAGTGGATTCTGAGATACCTGAAGGCACTATTGATACATCTTTATGTTTCATGAGGATATGGCTAAAACTGTAGGGCTATGTGAACGCTAATTTATCTGATGATAATGACAGCAAGAAGGGTACTACTGGGCCTAGGTGGTACAGCAATAAGTTAGGCTTCAAAAATGCAGAAGATCGTTGCACTCCCCACTATAGAGGCTGAGTATGTCGGTGTTATAGAAGTTGGAATGAAAATGGTGTGGTTACAGGGTCTCTTAGAAGAGTTGGGCAAAAAGGTTAATAGAGGAACACTCTACAGTTATAGCTAGAGCACTCTCTTTCTTGCCAAAAACCTGACATTTCACTCAAGGACAAAGAACATATAGTTGAGATATCATTTTATACGCTCTTTACGTGATAATGGACAGTTGAAGCCTTAAAAAGATCAGTGGAGCAAAGAGCCCAGCTGATATATTGACTAAAGGGTTTTGTATTGACAAACTAAAGCTGTGTTCAACTTCAATTGCTCTTCAAGGGTAGAAGACATAAGCGTAGCACACACAGGTTTGATTGGTTATGTTGGTTGTTTCGAGGTGACGATGTTATTTTGGGGATATCTCATGGCTTGAAGTTGATTTACATCAAGTGGGAGATTTTTAGAGATGGTGAAGAAAATCAGGTTGAGGAACAGACTCCTCGAGCAGTTGATAGATTGCTCGAGCAGTTGTGCAGCCTGCAGGAAAAACCCAGTGCTCTCCCAGACCGCTTAAGGGATCACTCGATACCGCTCAAGCGGCCTGTGCAGGGATGCACCTATTATAGGCTATTAGGGTTTGTGACAGCCGTCATGTTTTTATGTTCTTTGAGGTTTTCTTGTATTTCTCTCCCTAGAAAATTCATTCCTTTGCATTCTTTCAAGTAATATAGTAAAAGTGTGAACCCCGTAGACGTAAGCGCGACTTGCCAAACTACGTAAATCTTTGTATCTTGATTGTGTGGTTGTCTTTCTTTTTTTTTTTTCATTCGTATTCCGCAGTTTGTGCGTTCTCTAGTGATCTTCGGCAGAATTAGAGATCGTGCTCCAATTCCCAACATTAAGACTCGAAATTGGCTAGCTCAAACAACAAATGTAAGCAAGTTGGGCCACCCGTAAGTGGACGATGAGGTTGGTCATCCAATGATTAGTTGAGATACACGTAAGCGGACTCAGACACTATGAAACTTCAAAAAAAAAAAAGGTATGCAAGAGGCCAACCCAGCACTGAAACTAACTAACAGGGTAGACGATTCTAGAAGCCTTCGCCAGATTTTTGGGGGACTTAACTGTATCAATTCTATGGAAGAAATCATCCACTGAAAACATACGTAGGACCCTCACTTGAGGCTTTGATCCAAAAGATGGATCTTTTCTTAATCATATCAGTCAGGTTCTCCCAGTTCACTTCCTTATGGTTGAAGTTCTTCTCATTTCTAGCTAGCCAAACAGTGCCACAGGGTGATCCAAATATTCTTTTTGAAGTTTCTATATTCCATACCAAACCACCATTTAACTACCCTTTCCATGAACTTGAGTTTGGATTAGGTTTTTTTAATTTTTTTAATTTTTTTTTTTTTAGTAAATTTTTTTAAGTATTAATCCAAATGAATGCACTTTTTAGATTAATCTCGTCATGTGAAAAAATAATAATTTTTTTTATCAAAACCTAAAAAATTTCATATAAGACGAAAAAGCCAACTTAACAGGCCTTTTAGCTTTATTTTAGTTTTTTCGTCTTTAGTAAATTTTTTTTAAAATTTGACATTAATAGGTATATTTTTTAGAATCCTCTAATCACAAGAAACCAAAAAGTAAAAAAATTAAATTATAATATAAAAAAAGCTCAAAAAAGCAAAAAAAAAAGCTTCGAAAAAAAGTTATAAGCTTTTTAGTCTAAACATAGGCTCTATTTCGTTCACCCACCTTGTCAAGCGGCTGAACAATTTTTTTTCCACACCCTACTTCCCCATTGGGTTATAAGATCCTAAACCATGGTGTCCAATGATCAGCGCAATAAGGATAGTATAGAACTTGTTAAAATTCACAATAAAACTGAATTTATTACAATGAAGTTACATTTGAATCACCTTTCATTAAGTAGGTATTGATTCCTATGTGATGAAGATATATATGCATCTGATTACAATCTTGTAATGGCTTAACTTTGGGAATATGATGCTTAAGTGGAACATAATTCACTTTTTCAATAATACCTTTCAAGAAAATAAAAATATTTAATATAAAGATATTATTTGAATCTTGTACCTTGCTATCAATTTCTTTCATAGGTTTAACCAAAAGTGTTAGATAATATTACCATGAATCTGTAATGACTTATCACTAATTAATATATGAGAAATTTTTTTACCTATCGCCTTAAGATTTTGAGATGCATGCAATGTTTTCTCATGATATCAGAGCACGGCCCAACTTATCTACATTAAAAAAAAAACTCAAATCTCATATATAATCACATGCTAAAAAAATGCATAACGATGGACTCAAAAAGAGACTAGATGCGATAATTGAGTGTATTATAGGCCTTAATACACATAAGAGACATTTTCATAAAGTCGGATGTGTTTGATTAAAAGGAAAAAAATTAATAAAAAGTGGAAATAATAAAAAGTAAAGTGAAAGAAAGGAGAAAATAAGAAAACTTATTTTATTGGGACTATTTGATTAGGATAAAATTTTAAATTGCAAGAAAATGTTAGACAATTTTAAATTCTTAGTTTGATAAATATGAAAGTTGCAATAAAGTTATTGTATTTATCTAGATTGCAATTATAATTTTAAAACAAAACTATGACATGACCAGAACGATGGTCACATTTAAAAATTAAAAATATATAATTTGTCTCCATTTTTACGAGAAAATAGATTTTTTCTGCATATTTTGTGAAAAATCAAAAGGCTATGTCTGTAAATTTAAGAGAGTTATATAATAAAATTTACTTTTCACCAATTTTTTGAATCTAAACAAAATCCAATTTTTTGAAAATGGAGTATGTAGATACAAACTTTATTTAAAAGCTCCCAATACTGGTCATAGAACAACATCTTTATTGCTTTGCAGGTAAGTGCAATATTGATTTACAGTCATGGCTGCAAAAGAACCTGTCAAAAATTTCATTGGACCACTCCCACTTAAAAGCAAATTTGAATTTTAGTTTAGATATTGTGGCATTTCAGAGATAGAGAATCATTCTGAAAGTTATCCAATAACTGTAATAATATAATGGGGGAATGTTATACCCAGAGGTAGTTGGATATAGCCAGTTGCTATGATTTTGGACAACTCATCAGAGTAGGCTATAGTATTTATGAAACTAATTTAATTGGCCTGACTCCTTTTCTTATCTTAAAAGGTCATTTTGCTACGACAATGGCAGTTGCAAAGAGTGGAGTTCACCATAACGCCACGGCTCAAAGGAAACCGTATCAATTGATATATTGACAAAAATAAGTTTTAAATGTCAAAAATCCATTAAATGCTAACAGCTTCAATATAAATGTTAGAACATTCTCAATAATAACAGAGATGTGACTATTGAGTTTAACTTAATAGTCATATCTATTTGTATTTAAACCAAAAGATATGATTATTGGTAATGTTTGGGCAAATGTTACTTATTTGCTTATTTTAATTTAAGCAATATAAAATTTGGCTTATTGATTTATTTTTGCTTATTTTTATCTTTTTTAAATTTTTTTTATATTTTGATTAAAAAAATTTACTTTTTCGCCTTGTCTCAATGAGAGTAGTCTAAAAAGTATAATAGTTTGACTAAATAATGGAAAAGTTCACTAAAAATAAAAAAATCTACAATGTTAAATAAGCAAATAAGCCAATAAGCCAAATTCACTCATTCAGAGCCAGTTATGTTTAAACGAAGTGGTATTACAATTGAAATTAAACGAAAAAGTGTAACCATTAATACTAATTGTTACAAACCTATATCTATATAAAGAATAGGAGTTGGCATAAAAAAATATGTGAAATCTTTAATTACATTCTCTCAATTTACTAATTTATCTTCTATTTAAAGGAATAGAAAAACTCTGAAGATTTTTAGTTCTGTCTTCGTTATGCACTTTTTCGTTATATATATTAGGCCGTCGGACAATAGTCAATTGCGATTGAGTTTCATTGTATCTTGAATATTGATTCACGATTAACCTAGTACCCACCTGTCATTGGTAGGAGCGAATATAGTAGTCCTAACACGCCTTGAAGCATTCTTTAACTTATCTCTATATATCTTTATCTTTTTTTATCATAGATTCAGAATTTACACTAACAACGTAATGATCGATATTTATAACTTTAATGTTTTATATATATATATATATATATATATAATCCTAAAACCATCTGAGAACACACTGACATTAGATTGAAGGCAAAAGAACAACCTGGCGACATTCGATATCAAGAAAGTTCACAAAATGAAGGATCTAGCCCTCTAGTAGAACATCAGTTTTCAACCATAATTCATCTTAAGCCCAATGGGAGAGAAGAGGAAGAAAAACATAATAAATATTACAAAAGAAAAGAAAAAGAAAAGAAAAGAAATGGGGTGGCATCAGAAAAAGATCAACTTGGCATATCGTATTGGATGGCCTTCCTTGATTCTCTCTTTAGGACTGCAGTACCTGAAAATTAAAAGCATGCATACATACCTAAGTAATAAAGTAAATGACAGATATTATATATATATATATATATATATGGACGAATGTAAAATTTTAATTTAAGGGGACAAATTGTTCTTGTAGATTTTCAAGAGGGTATATATTAAATTTTAAAAAAAATCTTAGAAGAATAGATCTATATAGTTTTAAAATATTTTAAATTAAT
>JAOTRH010094094.1:0-16342 GCA_034768845.1 Heliamphora exappendiculata
ATAATTCTGAATAATTGTTAGTGTGGATCACTTCTCTAACTGAAGGGTTCATTGCGAAGCGATTAATTTGGGATTAGTTGATGGCTAACAATTAGCTGTATATAATAGTATTCTCTTCAACTGAATCACTCTATTATATATTAGACCGAAGCTATATCAGCTATTTAATTTTATTTGGCATGATTAGTTGCCTAGATAGTAAAATAAAAAAGAATTAGCCTATCTAGTCATATGAAGGAAAGTAGACGTCCTCCCAACAAGGCATGCTATTCTCATGTTATCAGGCTGCTCGCGAATTAATTTTAAAATTGTAGAGGGAACAATATTAAAATGAATTCAAAATTTTACTTTTTTAGAGAGAATCTTAGAATTCCTCCAATGAGCTTCTCACTTATATATCCTTTGGAGTGAACATTAGTGTACTTCATTTGTATTCATTTGCTCACTGAAGGAGCTGATTCATTGTATAATCCTAATTAGATTTCTTGTTATTGTTGTTGTAACTTGAGAATGTGATTCTCAAGAGAAGTCACTCTACCTATTGAAAGAGAGAGGGAACTCCGCTTATAGGGAGGGACTTCAGAAGGGAATATTCTCAAGAGATGCTGCTTCGCCTACTGAATGAGTGTGTACTTGAGGAGGGGACATCCTCAAGAGTGGCTACTCCGCCTAGACTAAGGAGAGAGGCTGCTCCGCCTACTGAAGGAGTGTTTAGGGGAATTCACATAATGGTTGGCTTGAGGTAAGGACGTAGGCCGGTGGGCCGAACCTTGTAAATCTTGGTGTCGTATCTTTCTAACTCTATCTCTTTAATTCCGCACTTTAAATTCTATATCTACTTGAATTTGTTTGTTAGAGAATACTTGTGGACGTTTGGACATGCATGTTTAATTAGGTCAATATTAGCATAAATTTTTTAAAAACTCAATTCACCTCCCTCTTGGGATTGCACCTACACTATCACCATGAAGGTCGAGTATGTGGCAGCTTCTGAAGCAGCCAAGAAAGCCATTTGGCTCAGGAACTTCTTGTTGAATCTAGAGGTGGTCCCTTCAGTTTAGTCAGCTATTATACTTTATTGTGACAATAGCGGAGTGGTTGCAAACTCAAAGGAGCCAAGGGTCCACAAGAAAGAAAAGTATATTGAGCGTAAGTGTCACCTGATACGAAAAATTGTACAAAGAGGTGATATTGTTGTGACCAAGATTGTATCAGTATACAACCTTGCATATCATTTTACAAAGAACTTACCGTCTAAGACTTTTGATAGTCATGTAGAGGGTATAGGAGTTAGATGTATGGCAACATAATTTTGAGTATAAGTCAAAGATTGTTAGGGTTGGTATACTGAAAGTTATGTTTTTAGTATTTAATTTTGTTTTTAATAAAATTAATTTTTTATTTTATGATAATCTTTATGAGCAATGTATGTATATTATTTCTTTAAATGTTATGCATAGATGTCCTTTATTCTGTATACTATTTAATTTGGTGTGTAGAATATGGCTTGCACAAAGAAGATCAAATTTTAGGTTTTTACAGAATATAAATTTTATGTTCATAGTTTAGATAAAAATAGATATACCATCAGTACGACTATAGCACAGAGTTTTAGTAGGTCTGTCTTGGTTATGGGGAACAGATAATAGCATCATCTATTAGTCTAAAACTCTGTGCTAGTACACTTTGTGTGTATTGAACGGGACACATTTGGGTAATCAATTTTATACTGACTATATAAATTAATTTACACTCCAAAGTTATTATGAATAGTATTTATACTCTTAATCCTAAAATAATTATTAATTTACCTATATTTAATATTCGTTGTTTTGATTCATTAGAGAGTGTAATATTATATGGATCTATATTTCCGGTGAGTTTCATAGCGGTATTATTTATATGGTGAATATTAATTATTGACGGAATTCACGTCTCAAAAGAACGGTATTGACGATACCCTCTTAACGATGCTTATAACTTTTGACCAGGCCAAACTCTACAGGTAGATTTTAATATCCGGCAGTCAAATAAGTTAAGCAGAAGGGCTTAAGGAATCTCAAGATGCCGATTAAATTAAATTATCAGTAATTAAATTTAATTGGCGGATATCAAAAATCTTAATATGAGGAGAAATGTTAAGCATTTAATAACAGGAGCTCAATGCAAGAAGATCTTAAAATTGTGGGTTAGAGTGTAATTATAGTTCTTTAGTGGTGTGAACTATAATTTAGTGTTTTATGAAAATTGCAAAAATCGCAGCTAGTTTTCTATAATTGCAGATACCGCTATGAGGTTTGCTTAATTGTAAAAACCGCTGATACGTATCTGTGTTCCACTAGAAACTTGACTCATAATTACTCTACAAGTCCCTGCTGTAGCCCTATAAATATGAGGATAGGCTAAACCAGTTTCACAACTTGTGTTCAAGACTAAAGCTATCCAGGTTCTACCGGTACGAGTTCTCAGAAGATTGTAGCACACACTATATCCGGGAATCGCATAAGAGAATACAGTAGAAGGTCTGATCGGAGCTTAAACTCAGAATCAAGAACGTAATTGAAGCTTTGACCGGTAAAAGGTATTCTTCTAAATTAACTGTGGTTGCACGGGTTTTAATTTTGATCGTTCATCACCAAAAGTTTTATCTGGAGCCCGTTTTGGCATTTACCCGTCTAGTTAATTTTTAACCAAAAATCGTTTGCAAAAATAATGATCTTAGAAGTTTTGCCTCCAACAGCGTCTTAGTTTCTGTACATAGTTCATTTATTTCTTCTATTATCTGTTCTTTGCTCTTTTACTGACGCATTCTATTTACAATTATGAACTTATGAGTTCTTCGGGCTACATGTCCTAGCGAACTCTTCTTCTGATCCTCTGATTATCCCCCGTGCTGCTCGGTGCACTCACGGTTTGAAAGGGAGGAAGAGCGGAGGGAAGGACTTAGAGAGATTCAGGACATCTCTAGATCGACTGACTCCTGACTAGGTACCACTTCTTACTCTATTCTCAACTTATTGTTTACTGCTTTATGAATTCATTCGTCACTATTTGTATTACACGCTGTTCTATTCACTGATCACTGCTTACTGCGCTGCACTATTCATTGGACACTATTATTTGATCACTATATTGTTTATTATTTATTGATCACTGTACTGGTTACTGAATTTCTGTAGGTTCGCTGGGATGTCTGGCGGGCGATGGTGAGTAGAGCTAGTAAGGACTTGATGCGCAGCTGCAATACCTCTTCGATGCGAATCCTACTAGAGGAACCTTTCTGTCGAGAGTACTACCTGGCATAGAGGGTGGGCCGCCAGTAACTAGATCTCAATCACTTCAAGATTTTGGCTGCTCCTTCAGCTCGTATATGCCGGACAGACCATATGGGCAAAGTCGACTTGTTACTTGAGATGATGGGGACCCACGCTACGAATCTGCTGGGACCTAAGGGAGATTACACAGGGTAGGCCCAGGCACATTTGTTAATGCCGCTGGGTCCTGGGCCAGCCCCACCTGCTAAACGGAGGAGGAGATAAGCACCGACGCCTGTTCCTGATGTTGGAGCACAAGCTGAGGCTGTTTCTGCTGCTGGAGTTGTTGGAGCTACTGCTGCTGGGGGAGCTACTAGAGCTGGAGTGGTCGAGGTACCCTGGACTGTTTTAGTTCTCATGATCAGGTATCCCTTCAATATTTGCATCCCCGTTCCTTCGGCCTTGGAGTACAGACTGGTGCTTGGCCAGGCTTGATTTTCTTTTTCACACCTTTTCTCTTTGATCTACTCTATTCTTAGACTGCTCAACTCTTATTTCCTGTTGGCAGGTGGATCAAGCTTGGCTAGACCGTCTTATGCTTGTGGTGAGCAGTATGCGAACCTTGATTCATCAATAGGATTCAGCCCTCCATGCAGCTGGGGTTATCTTCACTCCTCAGCCAGTTGAGATAGTAAGTATTTCACTTTTTCTCTTTTACTGCATTCCCTTCTTTGTATTACCTTTTATTCCTCCATTCTTCCACAGCGACGTACCCCAGCTCAGAATGTTGCCGAGCCACGAGTTCAAGGTGAGTCACAGGTTCATGTCCGAGCTCCACCTCAAGGTCGCGGGTCTCATGTCGCTTCTTCCAGAGCTCGCTCTAGAAGGTCTATTTCTTCTGCCAGGAGTCGTTCCCGCGTTGTGTATTCTTCTTTAGATGGCAATGACGACAGTGATGACCTAGAGGAGCTGTTCGAGGATGTCATTTCAAATGATACCGAGCCTTCTTCTCGCCTAGTCCGCCAGAGACACTAGGAGAGAGAGAGAGAGAGAGAGAGAGAGATCCCCCCTTTTTCA
The DNA here is from genome assembly GCA_034768845.1 of Heliamphora exappendiculata. Taxonomy (NCBI): domain Eukaryota; kingdom Viridiplantae; phylum Streptophyta; class Magnoliopsida; order Ericales; family Sarraceniaceae; genus Heliamphora; species Heliamphora exappendiculata. The sequence continues at coordinate 4,332 of JAOTRH010094094.1, forward strand.
TACATTTTGATACATTCTAATACATTCGGTTTTATGAGCCTGCATGCCCCTGCTTCATACTTTCCGATACATTTGGGCCTTCGTTCCATTTACTGCTTTATATATACATTTGCTTGCATGATTTTTCTTTATTTACTGCTTAAGCTACTTTGGATGTACTATGCATGATACAAGTCTCGAAAGAGAGTTTTTCTTTATTACCAATACTTAATGAGTAGGGAACAGAATAGAGTGCCCACAACCTTTGAAAGTGGTGGTCACCAGGTTTAAAGGTGGCGGTCACCACAAAGTCCAAGAGACAGATGGCGGAGGTGGCCTTGTACTATGTACCTTTCAACATAGCGGTCCCACACTCCAAGGTAGCGGTTGCAACATTCATTGTATTTTTTAAAACTTTTTAACATCCAGCCTTCTTGTGCCTTATAAATATAGCCTTAGGGTCCCCATTTTCGGTCACTTTCATCATGATGGCTTCCTTCCATGGCTCACTTTCTTCATGGATCGAAGAGTTTTCACATGTTGAACGTTTGAACTTTGCATCATTCAATATTAACTCCTTGTTGTCCTTAATGATTGTCAAGATAAACGAACCACTACTACAAGCTGCTGCATAACTGTGGGACCCACAATCTCAAGCCTTCCGCTTTGTCCTTGAGAAACTGTGCCCCACTGTAGAGGAGTTCACCACCATTCTGGATCTCACCCTGAGGAAATCTGTAGTTGTGCCAACTTTCTTTCTCTCTAACCGGCAATAGATAATGCAACTCTGTAACTTATCAAAAATGGAGGTTTCGCTCTTAACATTTGATGACTGCCTCAATATTCCATGGATCATAGATAAATTTCGTTCCATTGGCACCTTAGTGATCTCATCCTTCAACTATGGCACCACTATGCTTTATGTTTCTGCCTCCTTACTCGTTACATTTTCATTTCTTCAGATAAATGAATCAGCTGCTCACTAGTTGACATTGCGGGTCTAATGTGGTCAGAGAAAGACTTTGTCCCAATAGTCCTTGCGGAGACTCTGATTGGCTTTGATGTTATTCGTCGAGGTGAGACTACTACTTTTGCTGGCAGCCCCTTGCTTCTTTAGGTAAGTTTAAAGCCTTTGTTTCCCATTTCTCTCAACAGTCTTTTAGACACACTGTCTGCTGAAAACACACTGCCCTCGACACATGGACTAATCACCTCTGAGTCTTCAACAATCAATTTATTTCCTCTTAAAGCCTTTGTCGGGGGCTTTCTGCTGTGCCCTTGAGCGGGTTAGTTTCACCCAAACTCAACCATTACTCTCAATCTCTCGATTTTTTTTTCTCTTAACCCTTTATAGATCTAACTGATGGAGAAAGTAAACTTCATGCAGAAATCGGCTACCAATAGGTAAAATGCAACGCCCCTTAGTTATTACCCTTACTATTAGATATGCACTACTAAGACGGCTTTGAGGTAGTATCTTTCCTCTCTGATGGGAGCAGACATTACCTGGCAGCGCTTCTGGTGGTGGATCCCCACCATGACTTTGACCACCATGGACCATCCCGACATCCTACTGATTGGATTTCGACAGTCTACTTTCTATTACCCACACCGGATCATACGACAATTCGATCGTAGTCATATCATATTCCATGGTGTTCGATGTCGCTTGTACTCATCTTCATTTTAGGCCCTATTTCTGGCGAAGTATTAGAAAGCTTGGCCATCTCGCTCCCTAATGGAGATAGTGGAGCAGTAGTGCCCGAAACTCCCTGGCAAGTACAAGGCATGGCTGATCCAAGACAAAGAGAAACGAAACAAAGAGAAAGAAAAACAGGAAACGAAGAGGAAGAAGATTTTAGGGACTTATTTTGCTTTTCAGATTTCATAGCTCTCTTTTTATTTTTAGAGTTTGGGACTTGTGCACCTGCCTTTTTTCAAAACCTTGTAACTGATACTAAAAATGAAGTATTCCACCCTTATAAAAAAGTTCACAACTATCTCAAGTTTTTCGATTTTTGAAATGTGAATGACTTTATTATCAGAATTTAAAGATAAATTTGCATTAATCTTGCTTGGATTCAAAGCTGGCTAAAACAAAAAAAGTGGCCGAACTTCTTAAAAGAAGTTGCCTACGTATCCTAAGAAAGTGGAATTAGGCCTTAATACTCTACTTTTATGGTGCCCTAATATTTGCTAAAATCGCACTTTTGAATTTTTGGCCTCGCAGGCTGCTCTAACTTTTGCCTGAGTCGCCTGTTTGATTTTTCACCCAGCGAGCTTTTATATTATTTATTTTTCTCTCAATGGTAGTACTACTTGAGCTGGTTCAGGTTGATCGGAGTCGAGAACGTATTGCCGTCCAAATTCATAATGATTACTGCACCACCGGTCATAATGGTTTTGATCAGACATGGCCCAAACTAGTTTGGCTTGAACTTACCCCCTTGGGTCGAAGATGGGAGCCCTGATCTCCTTAAGAACCAAATCACCTTCTCTTAAGTCCCGGCTCTTGACATTCTTGTTGAACGCACGAGCTATCCTCCTTTAGTATCATTGCACGTGAAATAAAGCCTACAGCCTTCTTTCATCAAACAAAAATAGCTCTTCCATTCGATTTCTCTACCATTCTGCCTCTGGAATACTAGCCTCAGTCACTATTCTTAGTGAAGGAATTTTCACCTCAATGGGCAGCACAGCTTCCATCCCATACACTAATGAATAAGGTGTGGATCATGTTGAAGCTCTAATCGACGTCCTGTACCCCTAGAGTGAAAATGGTAGATGTTTTGGCCAATCTTTTATGTGAACTGATCATCTTTTATAGAATCTTTTTTACATTCTTGTTTGCTGCTTCAACTGTCCCATTGGTTTGTGGCCGATATGGCAACGATTTGTGGGCCATTATCTAGAATTCTTCAAAAAGGTCCAAGACCTCACCTTGGAAGTGCGAACCGTTATCTAAGATGACTTCATGAGGAACCTCGTATTGATAAATGATATTCTATTTGATGAACTTGGCAACATAAGAGACTTTTAGTACTGAGCAGGAGGCAGCTTCCACCCGCTTGTAAAATAGCTAATGGCCACCAAAATGAATTCGTGCCCATTTGAAGCCTTTGGTGTTACTCTGCCAATCATGCAATTCCCCATACTGAGAACGGCCATGGAGACGTCAAGCTATACAACTGGAATAGGGGAACATGCATAAGGTTCACATGGATCTGACACTTATGGCACCTTCGCACAAATTATATGCAATACGTCTCCATTATCATCCAAAAACACCCTTGTCGTAAGATCTTCTTAGCTAACATGTTTCCACTCATGTGAGGCCTGCAGACTCCCCCATGTATTCCTTTCATCAATTCTCGGCCTTCTTTACTGCTGACACATAGCTTGTTGACTCCAGAATGCCCTCGTTTGTACAATTTTCCCCCACCAATGACAAATTGTGCAGATAATCTCCTTATTGCTCTTTTATCTTTTTTGCTAGCAAACTTGGGGTATTCTCCATTTTTCATGAAATTCTGAATGTCAAAGTATCAAGGGAGTTCATCAGTGCTTTCTTCAATTGCAGCTGTCATCTCGTATGCCGGCTTTCTCTTCTGCTCAATTATAAATGGCCTCATCTAAACCCTGGGTGGTATATCAATCATTGATTCCAGAATAGCAAGTGCGTCGACAAACTTGTTTTGCAATCTCGGAACATGAGTGAAAACCACTGATTCAAAGCATGATATTAGCTTTTTCAGCTCTCGATGGTATAGAAATAACGTTACGTCCTTAACCTTCCATTCTCCTCTTGTCTGTGAGACCACTAATGCTGAGTCCCCGATGACTTCTAGTTTCTTTGCCCCTAGCTGTAAGGCTACCTCTAACTCGGCTAAGCATGCTTCATACTCAGCTTAGTTGTTAGTAACTTCAAAGTTGAGCTTCAGAGATAGGGAAACATGTGATTCATCAGGAGTAACAAGGAGAATTCCTATTCCATAGCCATACTGATTAGATGCGCCATCAAAATACAGAGTTCATTTATCGTTCTGGACTCCCATCTGCTGCTCATCAGGGAACTGGAATTCGACGTCTTCATCTACCTCAATTGGTTGGTTCGCTAAAAATTCTACTGCTGCTATGCCTTTTACTGACTTCCGGGTGACTTACCTGAGATCAAACTCTGACAGCAAAAACAACCATCGAGTTAGCCTTTCTGTTAATGTCGACTTCTCAAACAAGTGCTTTAACGGGTCCATTCGGGAAATTACATTCACTGTGAAAGACAGCATGTAATGCCTTAGTTTTCGAAAGGCCCAAACCAAAGCCCAACATGTCTTTTCTAGTGGCATATATCGTATCTCGGACCCGATCATCTTCTTGCTCAAGTAGTAGACTGCTTTCTCAATTCTGATTTCTCCTTCTTGTGCCAACATGCATCTCATAGCCAAGTCAGTCACTGACAAATAGAGAATCAGTGGCCTATCGGGCTTGGGAGGAACCAGAATAGGTGAGTTTTGCAAATACTGATACACAACTTCGAAGGCATCTTGGCATTTATGATCTCATTCAAACTTGACTCCTTTCTTCAGCAGGAGGAATAATGGCTCATATGTGGTTGTCAGCTTTGCTATGAACTGGCTAATGAACTATATCTTTCCTAGAAAGCCCCCAAGTTCTCGTTTAGTCTTTGGAGGAGGTATTTCCATGATTACCTTGATTTTTGACGGATCGACCTCGATGCCTCGTTGAGTAATCATAAATCCTAGAATTTTTTCTATAGTGACTCCGAAGGCGCACTTCTGTGGGTTGAGTCGCATCTTGTATTTTTTAATTCTTTCAAAGAACTTCTGCAATGCTATGATGTGGTCATCTCAATCCTTGGATTTTACTAGCATATCATCCACATACACCTCGACTTCCTTGTGTATCATATCATGCAGCAAAGTAGTAGCAGCCTTTTCATAGGTCACCCCTCAATCTTCAAACTGAATGGCATCACATAATAACAGTAGGTGCCCCAAGGTATAGTGATTGTCGTCTTTTCTCTATCTTTGAGGTCCATTAGGATCTGATTATACTAAAAAAAACCATTTATGAACAACAATAGAGCATACCCTGCTCTGCTGTCTACCAAAATATCAATTTGTGGCAATGGAAAATCATCCTTCAGGCTGGCTTTGTTGAGATCCCAGAAATCCACACAGACTTGAATTCGTCCGTCCTTCTTCAAGACAAAAACAATGTTGGCTACCCATTTCGGATACTTGGTTTTCATAAGGAATCCAGCATTGATATGCTTGGTGACTTCTTCTTCGATCTTCAGAGCCCATTCTAGCCGTATCCGTCTCAATTTTTATTTGACCGGTTTAGCATCAAGATACAAAGGGAAATGGTGTTGGACAATATCGGGATCAATATCAGGCATATCCTTGTAAGACCATGGAAAAGCGTCTTTGAATTCTTCTAATAAGGTTATTAATTGCTCACGTTCAACTAAAGATAACGAAGATACGACTTGCACAATTTGTGGATTAGTTTCGTTACCCAAGTCAATTGAAAAAGTTTCTTCAGTTATAGAATAAGAATGCATTTTTTCTTCTCTTTTTATTAAAAGTTTTATTTCTTTGAGAATATTCCCGTCGAATTCAAAATTGCCAAAAAGCATACGAAAAAGGTCAGACAAAGCAGGGTAACCGAAAATCTTGATCATTTCATTGTTAATGAGAGACGAAATTACAAGATCAAAAGCAGTGAGAAAGGATGCACAAACAAATGTGCTCTTAGACTCAATAAACAAATCATCAGAATCAAACAGAAATTTACAAGACTCGGACTGGGAAATAAGAGCCATATCATGCAGAATACAAAAGTGTAGAGACTAGTTGTTGACAATTTTTGCCGCAGCATCCATGGTAAGGCTGGTACAGTTAATTGGTACTTTGTAACCCAACATCAGGCAGTCTTAATCAGTTATGCGCATCTGATCAGAAAACAAAGCCCCCATACCTTCCAATTCGCCAGTCCAGTCTTTCTCCCTTTTCTTCATCTCTCCTTCCTTTTCTCTCAAAGCTTCCTCTTCCTCTAGGTTAGACAGTTGATGGTTAAAGAAAATTTCTAGTTGGGGTAGCTTCTAATTAGACTCTTCATCAATCCATGGCTCCGAGAAGCCGCAGTAAGGAAAATCCTCTCCTTCTTTGATGAAGTAGCCATTCAGTGTTCCTAAGTATCTGTTCCTCTTTCCCTTCTACCCTTTCTTTAGCTCCTCAAAATCTTCTTGGTTAGCTTATACCCCAAACCGAATCGTTATGAGCTCTGCGTCACTTTAATGGGCTCCAAAATACCTTGCTTCCTGCGACCCAACCCCATTCCTGAGAAATAGGACATATGCTTCATCATTGTGAATGATCGTGGGTTGATGTAGTTATTCTCCTCTTTCAGCAACATCTACATAGCTGGAGTCTCGTCAAAACTGAATCCACTCAAAAACATGTCTCCTTCTTCATGATGAACCTCCAGGAGAGTTGAGCTATCTTCTCTTAGGGCTCGAATATTATCTTCCCCGTAGATTATCAGCACTGCCCCATTCTTGATCAACTTCAGGTTCTAGTGAAGGATAGAAGGTACTGCTTGGACATTTGGGTCATGAAGCCATGGCCTTCCTAGCAACAAATTAAAAGATGTCGGCACATCCAGCACATGAAATTCGATCGAAGTCTCTAGTGATCCCACCGATACTACAAATGACACTAACCCGAGCATGTCCCGCCTTGTGTTATCGTAAGCCCAAACTCCTTGGGATGTGAAATGATCTGACTTCATTCCCAAGCAGACGACCATTCTGAGTGAGCAGACATTCAATGTGAACCCGTTATAAATGAGAGTCACTAGGACCCATTTCTCCAAGCATTTGACAGTAATGTGCAACGGTTTGTTATGGCTCCTCCCTTCTAACGGTAAATCTTTATCGAAAAAGAAAATGACCTTCGGCTCTGTAGCCTACAAAATAAGCCCAATGAGTTAGTCTAGAGTTACATCTATTGAAATATTAGCCTTGTTTAAGACTTTCAGCACAGCTAGCCGATACCGATGTGAAGCCATCAGTAAGCCCCAGATACTAACAATGGCTTAAGCCTTCTTCAGCTGCTTCAGTACAGCGTCATCTTTCTCTTCTTGTTCCTTCTCTTTTCCCTTTCCACTAGTTTATCCTTGTTCGAGCTAAGCGAGTTTGAAGTGCTGCCCGCTCCTAGTCAAGTGTTCGACCCCTTCTTTGGGATCCCATAGTCCCGACACCAAGCTTTTAGCTTGCCTTATCTCATCCACACACAGAGGACTTTCAAACGCCCATATATAATTCAAGTTACTGCTCTCCGTTCTTCCTCCCCTTTCTTCTTCATCTTCAATTGCTCATGTATTATCAGCGTCTTCCCAAATATCTTCTCTGATGTAACCTACCTGTTTTTCTCGGGCAACCTAAAAATTGGTCCATTCTTCCCCATCTGACTTTAGTACAGTTTGAACCAGCTAGTAAGGTTGCATTTCTTCAACAAAAACTTCTTTCCCAAAGAGCTGGGGGATGGTGATCCTATCTAGCACATGCCCAAAACCATGTGACCTCACCAGATAATCCAAAGGCCAATCGTCGTCATCGTTATTCTCCTCCTGGTTTCGCACTTAGATTACCACCTCATAGCTTTTCCAGGATGCATTGTTCCATTCTTTCATATCCCAACCATTCCCGGCCATGATTAGGGAACAAAATTGATCTTTAGTCGCTGAAACATGTGGATGCAGAAAGTGTGCTGGATAATTGTAACGACTAGGATCCTCCGACTGCCTTAGCTGAATCAAATTCACTCCTCTTTGCTTTGCATAGATCGGCAGCGAATTAGTTCTAATATTTGGTTTTTGAGCAGCGAACCTTTGTGGAATGACCTTGTTGTCGACAAGATCCTAGATTTCGTGGCGCAGCTTCTTGCACTTTTCGGTTAAGTGTCCATGACCTTAGTGAAAGGCACAATACTAGGAAGCATTGTATCTTGGTGGTAGAGGATCAGGTAGAGGAATTGGGTCTAAAAGTTTGATTAGCCACTTCTTGACAAGTCAATTAAGAGCTGTGGACAAAGATATATTGAGGGGAGTAAAAACCCTCCTCGGCTTTTGTTGAGACTACTTGTTATTACTTGTTTGCGGAGTAAAAGACGAGGGATTTAATTATCCAGAATGGAGGTTCAACAAATTAACCTCGTTTAAACAAGAGATGAGGTTGGTAGCAGGGGTGGGTTGGTTCTAGTTGTTAGTAGGGTATGTTCTTCTTGGTTTCTGACTTGTCTATGATTTCTCAATATCACCAGCCTGAATAACATCTTCAATCTGAACACCTGCGTCGAACAGTTGCTCAAAGGTGGACAGTAGTTGTGTAATCAGATACCGTTTCAGCGAAGTCTGTAGGTTCTTCACCACAATTCTGACTTGCTCTTTTTTAATTGGCTGGTTGGTCATCTTGGCGGCCTTTCCTCTCCAACATGTTAGGAAATCTACGAATGATTCCCAACTCTCTTGGTGTAGACACCCCAATTTGACCCCGCCTAATCTTAGTTGATCTACTAAAATCCAATGACGAAAGCAATTAGAATGGTGCCTCAGTATGTTTCTCAAGAAGTGATCCAAGCTCAGTATTTTAAACCCGATGATCAAAACCTTCAAACTAGTGAAATCCTCTTGAACCGCCATGTTCATTGTAGCGACCTACACAAGAAACTCTTGGAAACCTTAGCCCAAGGTAGTGACCACCACATTGAACCATGGGGTCACCACCATTATTATGGCGATCGCCCAAAGAAACCCGTTGTCACGCCCTAAACTCCGGGCCACGTGAAATACCCATAATGCAATGCATGCAATCCATGATACTACAACCGGCCCTCACACGCCGCAACCACAGTCCTAATACTGAGGTAAAGATCCGAACATAAACATACATTCCCGAGATAAAACCGTATACTATGGGATAAAATCATAGGCCAAACCACGGGATAAAATCGTACACCGAATCACGGGATAAAACCGCATACTTTACCTTAAGCCACGGGATGAAACCACCGACTACAGATTATACCACGGGATAAAATCGCTTGCCACGGGATAAGACCGCATACCACGGGATAACACCGCATATTATAGGATAAAACTAAAATTAACGGGGTAACACCGAATACATACAACAGGATAATACTGAACCTACGGGATAACACCGAGCATTCCTATGTATAACCTAATCAGCATTTAAATGCATATAACATACCACATACACCACATGCATATGTCCCACAGATCCATCACATCCATGCCTAATAAAACTCTGAGTCTTATAGCATGCAACCACGATACACATAAGATATCATGCCATATAATCCATACATAAAGAACAGTTGTAAATGCACATAGCGATATAACCTGACTAGACATCACAAGCCACACACCCGTCATTCGATACCCGAACGGCCTATCCACAAACCGGGACCCGTCCACACACAGGGACAACCAACACCTAATCCGGAGATCAACGCCTAAACCTCCCACAAGGCAATTCTCACCAGAACCCCACATTTAATCAAACCACGAACCCACACGTCGCGCACATAACCAGCACTCACACAACCGTGCCACAAACCCGAAACCAACCCTACACGTCACACCCGAGGATGGCATCAGATAAACACTTGAGGCTACCACACGACCCCCGAAACCACAACGCCATTAACCAAACCCCAAAATCAATCCATAGGTATTTGAATCGATTAATTCTTATAAATCAACCAATTGAATACCATAGGACACCAATCGGACACCAAAACCCAACCACAGAACCACCAAAACACACCCCAGCACTTCAGTTGACCGAACCAAGCCCCTAGCCGACCGAAGACCACACTGGAAAAACCAAAACGCCTCAACGCACGGTTCAGTAGACTCACCCTATGAGTTTAGTCGACCGAACCCAAAAACCAAGATCTAGTCGACTGAACCTATGAGTTCAGTCGACCGAACTCACCCAGAAATCGTTTTTAAGCTACGAGTTCAACCCTCCAAACCTCGAATCGAAGCCTCCAAACTCCAATCCAACACTCGTGAACATCCACACGCCTAAGCCTAACACCAAGACCTCAAAGGAAACTCCCAATACCCGATTCCATCCACCGAAATCGAAAAAAAACCCAATTTTAAACCCAAAAACCCAACTTTATAGAAAATCAGATCTACAACAATCCGACCAGTAAAAAGACACCCAATTACCCATAGCACCCTTATAACACATACAGGTCTAGAATCCTACCTCAGCGAGTTTAAAACTCAACGTCTCGATCCATGTGCAAAATTGAGCTTCGTCGAAATGAAATTCTAACCAGATGATTGTGTAGCCCCCTGCGCCAAAAGCAAGGATCTGCTGTTGGATCGTTGAAAATCGAGCCCTAGGCCCCTGAGAACTTAGAGAGAAGGCAGAGAGAAAATAGGAAGTTTGTTGGAAAAGTTTTAAAAAATATCTTTATGAAATATCTAACTCCAGATATTTATAGGCCTCCAAAATATCTTTTTTTTAAATTTTTTCAAAATTGGCGCCACAATGGCCCACGGCCCCGGGAACCTACCCCGCATGAATATTTAAGTCCGATCATGCATCAAAGCAGTAAAAACATGCTCAAACAAAAACACGTAACGCGCATCCAAAAACGTTGAAAAAGAAAATGGGTCAGGGTCTCAGAACTCTACCGCCTTAAAGGAATTTTCTCCTCGAAATTCAACTCAAGGTCAAAGAAACAACCTGTCGATCACAATCGACATAGGTACACGAGATGGTTAGCCAAATCATTCCTAGGATATAGTCAAACACGGCTAGGCATCCTAAATAATGGCCAACTATCTCAAAGACTCGAGATCTACAACTCACCCCAACCTCACATCATCACTAGCTACTGACTCAACACAACGCACCCACTGAATCTATTATCAACTCTCAAACATATGCAATAAGGAAACTGGCCCAAAACCTGCAGACTCAGAAAGTACCTATGCTCGCTGTAGATATGTCTGCATCATCTGGCATAACTGGTTCCTTGGAAGCTATGAGGGAATACGCTCGTGGTAATCCTACTCTCGCCTGTCCACCAGAATTTGGCACTATCGATTGCCGCACCGACTGAACTGAAATTCCCCTATCTGTCATTCGGGAAGTGTGTACTGCTAGATACCGCTGTCGATCCTGTACAAATGATCCCTCTGGTATGCCCTCCATGCTCGGCACATCCTCCCTCTAGAGAAAAGTCCTGCGGATGTGTCCAGTCTGACCACATCTGTAACAAACTGACAACTTCGTCCTTTATAACTGATCCTGTATGGAACTCTGAGCCTGCCGCAATTGTGAGTCTCGGGACTACCTCGGCTGCGGGCAATCTAGTACACGATGCCCCGGATGTACACATCGATAACATCTGACCCTCCTCTGCTCTGGCCTCCCTGATAAAGCCACTGATGGTGATGGTGCAGAGACCTGATGTGATCCTGATGGATGAAAAATGGGACCAGAGGACCTCTACCTCTTGCTGGAACGCCTACCTAACTGCGCCTCTACTCCACCCTATGGTATCCTGGTCTCCCTAGAAGCTTGGATCTCAATCATGGTGTTCCCCACCCTCGCTGCTGCCTCTACCAGCTCCGTGAACACACAAATCCCCATCGCTACAACACGCTCTCTAATCGCCGGTCTCAAACCCCACTCAAACCTCATAGAACGCAGCTCATCTGTGCTCACCAACTCAGGTGCAAACCAGGACAAGCACGTAAACCTGGACTCACACTGCATGACGTCCATCGCCCCCTGGGTAAGAGTGTAGAACTCCTCCCTGTACAAATCTCTCCTTGAAGCTGGGAAGTATTTCTTTAGAAACACTCCTGTAAAAGCTACCCAAGTAACTCCTGCAATAGTCCTGGCATATTTCCACCAAGCGTGAGCAGCACCCCTCAGCTGAAAGGTGGCAAAA
>JAOTRH010094125.1:0-16339 GCA_034768845.1 Heliamphora exappendiculata
CCCCCCCTTTTTAATTAACACTAACAAACCTTAAAAACGATCATAAACTACAATTTCAGTTGTGTACCTACACTAGCTTGACTCAAGAGCACATAAATAGAGAATGTTTTCTTTAAATCGTACACATTTAAACATAAGGCAATGTCCTTACAATTCCATCAAAATTGAAACACCATTAACCAACTGATAGGTTGCAAATCAATTCTTATTCATACACACATGGTAGGAACACCATGAACTGAGAATCCAGTCATTTATGAGCGAGCATTCCGAATAGTCATTGAGATAGAACTTTTCAAACCATCTGAATTCTCTTCAACAAAACCAACAACCTTCTTCCCTTTGCTCTTCTTCTTGAGTTCTGGAAATTCTTTCTTACAACGTTGAGGTTGACAACATGAACTGCTCATAGCTTATGGATTATAATCTAGATTGTCCTCTATTACCATTATCCTCCTCAGTTGTTCTTCTCTAGCAAACAGACCCTTAACATGCTCCTCACTCTCAGCAAACACATTTTTCCTCAATTATGTAGAATGCAAACCAGACTTACCATACTCTATATAGATGGTATCCTTTCCATATATCGGCGGCAGAGAACATAGAACAATTAGGGCTCAGTCTTTGTCACTAAATTTAACATCAATATTTTTTGTATGTTATTTTTTAATCCATACTGATTTATTAAATTCATCAAGATGATCTTTAGCACGCATACTTTTTCCCATCCGGAAAGTATAGAGACATTGTTTTCCAGTTTCAACCACAACAAGGCAAATGCCATCTCCTCTTCAGCGTCTCACTGCACATCATCGTCCAAACTCTACTGAAGCAGGTTGAGTGCATTACTGTCAAGTTCTTTCTTTCATCAGTCGTCATCATCGCCGGCAACTTATCGGCCCAAATAAAGCTTTGGGTATTCCATGTTGAATTAGCATCGCATGCATCTTCACACCCCACAAACTCAAGTTGCTATTTTGCCTATCGGATTTCTCAACCTCATGCCAAGTTGCCGCAACCATGAATCAATAACCCGGATTTTCATACCAGTTTGTTAAGGCAAAATCAAAAATTAGAAAACAATAAATAGAACAACCACACGAGAACATGAGAACACAAGAACACGAGAACACGAAAACACGAAAATTTAACCGATTCAAATTAAACCCTATGTCCACGGACAAATATCGACAAAGGAATCTCATAGGGAGTGTTTGTCAATACTTCCCAAAGCAGCTTTTAAGCACCAACAGGTTATATATATAGTTATCAATGGGTTATATGGTCCAAGTTGAATACGAAAACACTCACAGTTGTGCGAATTATGAAGAACTAAAATGCTAGCATGAATAAAATACATCACATAAGATGGATTTAAGGCAAACGTCTTAAATTGAGTATCTCAACTATGAATAATTTGAAAACAATTGTTTTCGAACTTCAATAAAAAAAAGGACAGCCCAGTGCCACACGGGTTCCACACTACCGGGGTCTAGGAAGGATAGGATGTATGCAATCTTACCGTTGTATTTGTCCCAGCACACAGAGAGGCTATTTCTGTATTTCAAACATCATTATCTTTCTAAAATTATTGCAATTCACGTGGAATTTTTAAGAGCCACAAGTACTAGGACACAAGTACTAATAAAGAGAGATGGATTCTTACCTCCAGAATAGTGTAAATTGGTATTGTTGTCTCTCCATCAATCACAACACTCTTAAGAAGTGAAATATGGCGACGGCCATAGGCTAGTAACAAGTGCTCCGATGTGGGAGAGAACTGTAAAAACCAGATAAACATATATAGCTAAACAAAAATCCAATAAGATTATTAATCTATTTATCCATACAACATAGAACACATCCTGCATGTCTGACAACGAATAACAATGTGGAACAAAATTAATAAACTCGTAATGACAAAGCATAAAGGTTTGATGACTGAATAGGCTGGGATTGGCCATTTTACTAAGCGCTAAACTGTTGGATTCTTCAGAAACAAGTTATTGAAACACCCAGTAATTAAGTTTTTTGATGTTAAATTGCAGGGGAAAAATAGAGGGGGAGGTTAGTGTTGATTGGGGATTGATAGAGCAGTTTTTTTTAAACCAAAAAGGAACTTCCTGTGTGTGAATATTTTAACAAACAGAAAAATAAACTTCCTGTGTGTGAATATATTAACAAACAGTAGCCCTATTTAAGAACGAAAGAATTTATTTTATCTTCACAACAAATATATCCATGCTCTCCATTGCACATAACCTCATTTCAGTATCTCCTATGGTAGTTACATTCTAACCTTCAGTACATTCAAATGTGGAAATCCATTTTATCTACCATATTGCTACACAAAATAATCTTAATTTCTTTGAAAGATATCCATCTTTCCATAATGCCAACTACCTTTCAGAACTATCAACCATTAAATTTCAAACTTCGAAAAGGCAGAAAGACAACCAAGCTAGAAGCCTGAAGAAGATATCAATCTATCATCACAATTAACCTACCTTTCATGGGTTAACAAACATCCTGACTAGAAAGAATTTTTTTCTATGGTTAATTAAAACCTTGACAGTGGAATTACCAAAAATAATGTCTAAATCTTTTTATAATCTTAAGTTGAAATCCATTGGAAACATGAATCCCAAGATTCTCAGCCAAAAGAACTTAATAACTATTTGCATCTCCTTTCATAGGAAGCCTTACCATTTCCTACCAGCAATTTACTATTGCAAATTGAACAAAAATCCCACAACGCTGTGCAAACTTTCCTTACTAGAGACTATCACAAGTAACTAAAATATTGGGTGCATTACTCCTTTCACACACAAACTTCAAGTGTTCACACTTTTTTCCCTTTTGAATTTCTTCCATCTTAACAATATCCATCTTTATTTAAAATTACCCACTGCTTATCCCATATGTTTGTTGTTCAGACAAATGAATCAAATGATGAGACACAATTGTAATTTTTCTCAACTGGGAGGGGGAGGGAAGAAGAAAGAAAAATTAAAGAATGAAGAAATACAGTGGAAAATACAAGTTATTAGAAATTGTAAAGTAAGATGATGGAAAGGCAGATGATTAAATCTAACATGAGCTAAAAGAAAAAATAAATATTAATCCATTAAAAAAAAGATTAAATGAAGGTGTTCACTGGTATGCTAGCAAGAAACATTGTGATAGTGAAACTCACCCTGGGTTCAGATCTCCTACTTTGCTATTATGCTCTAGTTAAAGTGCAAAGAACAAAATATTTAGGGTTTGATAGAAGAAATAAATTAGGATTTTTAGGAACTTAATGAGCTCCTTCTACCTGACATCTATTTATATTAAAATATTCAATGACACAAAGGCAATAGTACCCTTAGTACAGAAAAATAAAATAGAAAATAAATACTCTTAACACTCCCAATCATATATGCTCGAGCTTGAGAACACAAGTGAATGACTGACGAATGAATTATGGTTTGGTGAAGATATCTCCAAGTTGATCTGCCAAACGAATACATGGAGTGATAATCTGTTTTGCATCAATAAATCTCGAATAACATGACAATCAACCTAGATATATTTGTCTGCCCATGAAAGATAGGATTATTAGCCATAAAAATTTCTGCTTGATTATCACAAAACATTTTCATAGGAGGAGAAGGTTGAAGGCCAAAATCAAGGAGAAGAGAGCGGACTCACAACATATTTAAGGCAATATGAGCCATAACCCGATACTCAGCTTTAACACTCAAACGGGCAACGACAAACTACTTTTTACTGTGTCAAATTACAAGATTGCCACCAAATAAGGTACAATAACCAGACGTACACTGTCGATCAAAAAGACTATTAGCCTAATCTGCATCATTGAAGCCAACAATAGGCAAAGAATCGGATGGCCGATATAACAAGCCTCACCCAGGGACACTCTTCAGATACCGTAAGATACAGCAAACATCATCATAATGAGGCTGGCGAGGAGCATGCATATATTAGATAACCACCCCCAACAACATGTCTAGACAAATAACCATGAGATAAATTAATTTACCAACCGAGCGACGATAGCGACAAATATTAGAAAAGAGAGCACCAGACTTAGCATCAAACTTAACGATAGAATGCATAGGGGTATCAACCGAACGAGCACCCAAGCAACCCATTTTCCAAGAGAAGAACAAGGACATACTTATGTTGGGATAAAGAGTTCCCCTTAGAGGAACAGGCAACCTCAATCCAAAGAAAATAAAGAAGAACACCTAACTCCTTGGTATGAAAATGGTTTCCCAAATGTTGTTTTAAAGCAGCTATATTAGTTAAATCATCACCAGAAATAATAATATCATTAACATAAAAAATCAATACAATAGGACCAGCAGAAAAATAATGAACAAAGACCGAAAACCATAAGCAGTGACAATAGAACTGAAGCGATTAAACTAGGCACAATGAGATTTCTTCAAACCATATAGAGCCTTAAGCAAGCGACAAACAAGATTTTCACTGGCAAGCACAACATAGCTAAAGGCGCTCTTAATATCAAGTTAATACAAAGGTTAAGAACGACTAATAACAGTAGAAAGAAGAATCAGAATAGAATTAAGACGAGTCACAAGAAAAAAAAAGTCTCCAAATAATCAACATCATAGATTTAAGCGCAGCCTTTAGCCACCATGTGCGCCTTAAGATGCTCACTAAACCCCTCAGAGAGATATTTGATTGTATATACTTAGCAACAACCAACAGTTTGTTCTTAGAAGGAAGAGGGGTACACTCCCAAATATGATTCTAATGAAGGACACTCATTTCCTCATCCATGACTTGCTCTCATCCAAACAAAGACCCATCTTGTTGATGAAAAGTGGGAAGAGATACAATAGATAAGACAGTAGCTAAGGAAAGAAGACAAGAAGAAACACGATCATAGCAAACATACTAAGTAGTAGGGTGTTAAGTATAAGTACGTTTACCTCGACGTATATGGATAAGTCATCAACAAGAGGGGAATGAGATGAATCAAGAGCCTTCGACGTGGAAGATGATAGTATCATGTCAAAGGAAGCAACGTGCTGATCGCGAGAGCGCTGATATACCTCCAAGGGACATGGCGATGGCAGCAGCATAGAAAGACTAGAGGGATGCAGCAAAATCGGAGAGGCCGACTCCCCCTCACGATAGGAGATAAGGTCAGAGAATAACTATTGGCCGGGTAAAGTTTTTTTAAAAATAAAAAGGTGGACTCAAAAAAGGTTACATCAACACTGAAAAGTAGCGACAAGAGTTAAGATGATAACACCTATACATCGAGAACAGAAACAAAGGCAACACATCCAAAAACTCAAGGAGAAAGGGAGAAAGAAAAGAAGCGAGGTATAAGAGGGAAAAAGGAGATTTCTGATGAAGGACAGCATGAGGCATACATTATTGAGATAACACACAGTAAGAGCAGCGTCACTCTAAAAATGTTTCGGTACATACATGTGGAAAAGTAAGGTACGTACAAGTGCAGCATCTAATAAATAATTATACTTATGGTCAGCGACACCATTCTACTGGAACATATGAGCACAATTAGTCTAATGAATAATACTCCGATCAACACAAAATGAAGTAACAGCAGATTCAATGTATTCTAAATCATCATAAGATCGAAGGACTTTAAAACACTGGCCAAACTAGGTATGAATTTTAGTATGAAACTTAGTAAGAATATAAGGTAACTCAAATCGGTGTTTCATCAGAAAAAATTGTATCATGCGAGAAAAATCATCGATAACGATAATAAAGTAGAAATATCCATTAATAGTAAGAGTTCGAGAAGGACCCCAATTGTCCATGTGGACTACATCAAAGGATTTAGATGCACGACTTTGACTACTACAAGGAAAAGAACTGCGATGATAATTGCCAAACTGAAACACTTCCCAAGCTAAGACGCTTCACACTTAAACTGGCCTAAGGAGAACAAAGACAAAATAGGCAACTTTAATTTTGCCAAAGAAGGGTGATCGAGGTGAAGATGCCACTGAAAAGGGAAAACGGATGCACTCAACGCAGATGCAGGGGAGCAAGACGAGCGATCAGTATCCAAATAGTATAAGTCGTCTCTCTTATGCCCCGAACCAATCGTCTTCTAGGTCCAAATGTCCTAAAAAAACACATAAGGAAAAAATATTATAGAGCACTTCGAAGTTTTAGTTAATTGACTAAAAGAGAGCAAATTAAAAGGGCAGTCAAGAACAAAAAAGCTCGAAGACAAGGAAAGAGACGAGTTGGGATGAAGTGCACCCCGTCGAAAGGACCCATCAGCTAAGACAATATGATAGTGAGTACGAGTCAAATAAGAAACCAATGAGGAATTATCAGACATATGAGAACTGGCACCAGAATCTATGGCCCAGGTAAGAGGTGAAACAACAGCACATGAAATATTACCTGAGTTGGCTAAAGTAGCAATACAAGTGGAAG
Organism: Heliamphora exappendiculata; assembly: GCA_034768845.1. NCBI lineage: Eukaryota > Viridiplantae > Streptophyta > Magnoliopsida > Ericales > Sarraceniaceae > Heliamphora > Heliamphora exappendiculata. The sequence goes on from JAOTRH010094125.1 coordinate 6,463, forward strand.
GATAAGCACTGCGTAAAGTTTTAACCAACTCACTAAGTTGGGTGGTGAGAACATCATGAAAACGAGAGGAAAGAGTGACTGGGACTGTAGGATGCTAACGAGATAGGTGGCTTACACTAGGACTGTTTGGCCAAGCTTCTCTTACTAACTTTTAGCTTTTTGCTACTGATTTTAGGTATAAGCTACAATCTTTTTCAAAAAACCCACAACTTTTGCTACAACTTTTAATTACTTTTTTTTCTATTTTAGCAGCAAATTACAATTTTTACCAAACACACACTTTCTGCTACAAACTACAATCTATAAGCTATTAGCATAAGCATTCCCAAACACCCCCACTGGACAGTCCCTCAATAACATGATGAGCAAAGTTGAGCTTACCATGCATTTTCCAAAAGTATGGTTTGGTATAATTAGTGCTACCACAATGATCACACCCCCGATCACCATGATTATTTCCACCACGTGAACCACCCCGAACAAAACGACAGCCACGACCACCATGCCTGTTGCTACGACTACCTCCACTGGAAACTAAAGCTGAAGCTTCGGAAATAAGAAGAGAAGAGCTAGGAACAACAAACGATTGGCCCAAAGACGAACGTAAGATCCAAGAATAGGCATTTATAGCAGTAGGTAAAGTCTCACTGGAAAGAATATGATCTTTGAAACCGCGTAAGTTAAGATCCAAACCAGAGAGGAGAGAGGCAACCATAAAGTCCTCCCAATAACGTCTCAATTGCACTAAATCAGTGGTGAAAGGGCGATGTCGCAACAACTGATTCCAAAGGCTCTTCAAATTGTTATAATATTCAGCTTGAGGCTAACCAGACTGCTTAGTTGTGAAAATTTACTCATAAAACTCATAAACTCAGGAAACATTACGTTGGTTAGAGAAAGAAACAGCAAGAGAATCCCAAGTCACAAAACTTAATGATAGTGACAATATGAGGCCCCAAACTGTGCCAAAACCAACCCATAATCATTGAATTTGTACTTTCCCAATCGGCAAATTTTGAATCTCTTTTTGTAGGTGGAAAGTCTATAATGTAACTCAACCATCGTTTGCCTTCTACAAAAACTGTAAATGCGTGTGCCCAAGCCATATAATTCAGCCCATTCAAAAGCTTAGATGTAACACGGCGAGGCAACATCATCTTTGAGACTCAGATTTATCCTCGGTCATAGCAAAAAAATTTCCCAATATGATCAAATGAATGAAACAAATTTTGAAGCAACCAACCAAATACGAACCAGATCAAATCAAAGCATAACCAGATCAAGGACAGAGCAATGGGCAGATCGAGCCACAACCACAACCAATCTTCAATACCAATCAAATTGCAAATCAGAGGTCAGGTCGAACAAGGCTTGCAACACTCTTGAACCAATCATGAACAAAACTTTCATCAATCGGGAGAACAGACCACAACCAAAAGAGCCATCGCAAACCAGAATAAAAAAATGACACGAACACACGTGAAAAATGACCATAAGTGATTGAAAACACCAAATCAAGCACAAAGATGGTGCAAGGACGTATTTTCAGCACTTATAAAATAGATCTGAAGGAACAAAAGTTACAAAATACCTCGCAATGGGCAAATCAAAACTAGGGTTTTCGGAAAAAACAAGAGCCCTCAAGATCGCAAATGGAGCATGAAAGTACTTCAAAAAATCTGCAAAAGTCACCATAATTACAGGCGGCCAAAAATGAAGCGACCCATGTTGCTAATTGTCGGTAACCGTAGGTCATGCAAACATCACGCTGACGTCGTCGATAAAAAATAACGTCATCACATCGTTTTGATGTCGCAATTCATTCAAAAAAACTATGGATTCTTCTAGGGTTGGATCAGATTGCTCCGATACCAAGTTAATGTATAAAGAAATAAATATTTAGGAGTTGAGAAAAAGATATTAGAGAAGGCAAGAGATAAGAAATTAAGGTTTCATAAACTTAATAAGCTCCTTCTACTTAATATCTACTTATATTAAAATACTCCATGACACAGACAATAGTACCCTTAATACAAAAAAATGAAAAAGAAAATAAATCCTCTAATAGCTCAACTTCTACCCATACCAACCCCTAACATACTAGTCCCAATCACCTACCAAGGTAAGGAAAAATATGCTTTGTTTTTCTGTTTTAACAAAAAGAGAAAGAAAAAACTGCTTTGTTTTGATACTCTCATTTCGAGAGTACCTCATGCAGATTTCAAGAGAGTACTCTAGAAATAAATTTGAACCATAGTATCAAATGAAGGTCAAGCATACGGTACAAGAAGAATAGGATACACTCTACCAAGGAGCAAAAGAAATCCATGAACTAGGGTTTTCGTTATATCCCCTTTACATAGACAATAATGCTTCTAATGTACAATATCTTGGTTCTTTCGTTTTTTATCAGCAACAAAATGTATTATATATAAATATAATAACACAATGTAACATATTTTTTGTGGAAAAGGCTCAATATCGAAATAAATGCATCTAACCGCCAGTGGATACTAAGGTACTGAATGATGCATCTACCTTTTCCCCAAGTAAAATTTTTCAATAAAATTATATCAACAAAGTTAGAGCTAAGAAACAATTGAAAATAATAATGTTTTGAAGTCGTATCCTCAATGGGACATACAATACTAATTCTGTCTTCTGAACATTTCAAATGGCAATGTAAAGCTAAAAAAAAAACATAAAGAAACTGACCTGAATAGAAGTTAAACAATGAGCTGCCCTGATTGGCCGTGATGCAAGCACCAAACCAAAACTAGGTACATGAAAAGGAAAGTAAATTAGATGCAAGTGAAACCATAAATTCCAGCTGGATAATATAAAATCCAGATGCAGAGGGGTGTAAGAAGTTCAAGCTTACGTCGCTTCCTCTAGGGAATATATCCGAAGCTCATAAATGACTTGGTGGGCTGAGATTGGATGTCGTGTTGGAGATGTTGAAGCTCCCATGATATCATGGTGGACCTGGCTGTGTAAACCAGGATCAGCTTCCAGATGTGGCAGCACACATGCAACACAGGCCGCAAGAAATCTGCCGCAAGGTGAAAAATGGGCACCCATTTCGCTGGAAACAAATTCTTACACATGAGCCTTCGAAGAGAATAGCTCACATACCATGCAGTCTACTTGTAACTTGACAGTGAGAGAATGAATAGCCAGAGAAGTTTAATAACATTGGTATAACTATAATCAAGCTGGGAGATAACTTGCTTTGCATGAACTACGCTCATGAAACTGGAAGTGCCAACAGAAATTAAATGATGCCCACGCTTCTTACCATATACAAAAATTATAGATAAGCTCAGTGTAAGTTAAGAAATTGGGCATGCAAGGAAATTAGCATAAATTAACAAAGTACAAACACTATACCTGCAAAGTACAGCATGTGGTATGGTTAACCGACATCTTTCAGCATCAAGAGGGGCACAAGGATCTTTAAGATCATGCGTCCAAACCCTGAGCTTCACGGTGCAAGGTAACTCTGCAGCTGCTGCTGCTGCCAAGGATGTGGAAATTTCAGTCTGGATCCGGCTAACAAAAGGCTGGGTATCATTCTCATTACGTGTGGTGTTATTAGAAGCAGCACCTTCACCAGATCCAGTCACCGGCATCGTGCGAGACCATGAAGAGCGGCGCCGTGAGTCTGATCTTCCTGTAACTGTAGATTGTCCAACACTGGATGGCACAACTGAGGGAACCATGGCACTGGATGGCACAACTGCCGGAACCATGTCAGCAGGATTTTCTATTTCACTGAAGGCAGATGAATTTTCGTAAGCACCACCATTAAGCGGACGTATCATACGTTGTCCAGCTTGCCTTTGACCAATCAACCACCCCTGCAAAAAGGGTAATTCCCAACATCTTGGGTCCCCAAAAGAGAAATACTGATTACTAGTCTCTTCAGGCTGCACTTCAGCAGTTTCCATAGCATCCATTGCAGGAGGGACAGCATTTTCCATTTCCCTCAATAAAGAAATAGATTGTTGTTCTTCTGGCACAGAAGAGGTACTAGGTTCAATTGGCGACAACAAAAGTTCGTACTTCCCTAAAGGAGTTGCATATGTGAGAAGCCGCACTGAAGCAGAAGGACCCACTCTATGTGCTGCATTTGTTGAACCAACATCAATATCAGTATGATGCAAAGATACCCTCTCATGATCTCTACACATAGAAGGTCAGATGAAGAATAGTAGAGATAGAGAAGGTAATTCCTTTTCCAAATTAGACTGATTACCAGAATGAGCATCCGCCAAATACACAGTAGGGGGAGGATAGTGCAAATAACCTGGAGAAGTTGCGAGTGTCATCGAAGAATCCGAGTCCACTTCGTTGACCTGCAAATGAGGCAAAATAGTAAGATGAAAGAGAACCGGACTGGAATAAGAAGAATCCTATTTTTAATGATGTAAAAGTTACCTCAGCAGTTAACAGAAAAGGGGCAGCATGTGGATGAAAATGCACTGCTCGAAGTGAACGGCGTGTCTTCAGTACAATGGTTGGTGAGGATGTGTCCCCTCTCCTGTTGTAGTGCCATATATATAGCTAACATAGATCCCAAGGTAAGCCACCATAGAACATCCAACATAAAACTAAACAAAATGCTCGAGTAAAGATTCTTCACCTTGTGGCCCGAAGCTACAGCCAGAAGTTCCCCTCGAGCATGGAAAGCAATAGATGCAATGGGACGAACTGCAGGGAGGAACAAAGTTCACATCTACTGTACATAATTGGGGAACAAGATGTTGATATTTGAAATATTGACATAGATACACAAAAGCTATTACAAAAATCACGCGATCCTATGCATTCTGCAGTATTTATATCCCATAAGCGAACTTCATGATCCAAACTTCCACTTGCTATAATTTCGGGATGCAATGGGTGAAATCTGACCTGCAAAATTTCGACCAGCATAAAAGATTGGCAATGAGCAGCTGAAAAAAACAGAACATCAGTAAGTGTGACTTAAAGAGTATCGTGCATGGATAGTAAGGTTCAAATGACATTGTTAAAACTCGAAGCACTAAGACCAAACCAAATAGACAAATCAAACCAATAAGCAACCAGTAAAATGGAAACTCACCATAGCTAAACAGAGAGACAACTAAGCAGTGTAAGTAGAACACACATATGTCGGAACTAACATCCATTTAAGCATAGAAAATGCTAGAGCGGAGAGTTCTGACGAGCCACAAGAAGTAGGCCCAAGAAAATAATTACATATCCACAAAAAAGCAATTTAAACATTCTAGTTCAAGTGATCAGAGCCTTTTCACAGATCAAATTGTGTGACTCTTGTAGAAGCCCCTTCAGGTGAACTAATAATTGGATACCAAACTAGTTAAAACTGTATGACATTGAAACTAAGGCAGTCTTCCTGGCAATAACCATGCTTTTGATAAGACATTAAAAGCTAAACAAAATAGCAATAGTTTTAGGAGTTCTTATAAAGAAACCTCTTTTATGGCCTTTCCTGAAAAGAATTAGGATTTTCTCCAGCCTTTTCTTTTTTCCCATAACTCTCAAGTGTCCTTAAAATCTAGAAGGAAACAAGTCAAACTGAAAGTCAACAGCCGAACTGTTACTGAAAACACCTAATACTTATAAGTAATTGTAGATACTTCCATCTTCATGCTTCAAATACAATTTGATCAAATAACTTTCCTAAAACGATGAAATCACTTGATGAATATGAAACGGGGTTGAAACTTTCTTCCTATCGTTGGGCTAGGTTCACTTTTTTTAATTGGGGGGAGGGGATGAAAATGTTGACAACATTAGTGCAACTTGCAGAGAAAAACAAAAAGAACAAGAGGATAGTTAGTGAATACAGCAAGCATCTTAACCACTAAGAAAACATTATCATGACATTTAAAATGCCTATGCTTATCATGTCCTACATTGATATGATATTTTTTTTTAATTTCATCTGTACCTACAAGTTCTAAATGTTCTCAAAATTGTGAATGAATCTTGCAATAAACAATTCAATTTGATTCGGTAGAACTCACAATGATCCACGAAGAAATAAGGAATTTATCAAGGTCACCGGCTCCCCATAAGTTAACAGTTGATTAACTTAGTGACCAATTTCCACTTGTACGTCATTTGTCCTGTTTCTTACAAGGCCAAATCCTATTTTTCCCATTCAGAATGAACACAGACACACGCAAGAAAAAAGGAATATAAAAACGGTATACATACAGCAAGATATTTGTAAGACCTTAGAAGAGAATTATTTTATGAGAAACAATACTAACATCAACAAGGCATTTACTAATTTTCTCTCAATGTGATTGCGGGACTAAAAGTATGAATTTATGACTTATCAAAAAGGTTCAAATCTTATAATCAGTCAAAAGTAAAGGGCAAAAGACGATGGGATGCAATTTAGGGCAATAAATAAACTTGTAAATAAGATGGCAATGGCCTCGATAAAAACTGAGGATGAGAGAAATTGTCTTACATCAGCGGCAGCTCCAGGAATTTTGCCACTGGTGTCATTAATAACATAAATTTTATTATTCTATGATATATGATAATATCCATCTGCACACACCCCAATTTGACCATCCATGAGACTTATGTAGTGTTCGGACACTCAATGATTATACCAATTCACCCAAAATAAAATGATTATACCTCAAAAGTTTGACGCTAAAGTGGCTCTCGATCGATCACAAGCATAAGAGAAAACCAAACCCCTTTACTTCAAGCCTCAAATAAAACCCTTTTGGATGACTTTTAACCTTTCTTGACCCTTGGGAAGGGTGACCAAAGCTCGAAATTAGCAAAAAATAAATAAGAGAAATTCACAAAAAGACAAAACTGCCCTTGATAGCCTTTGAAATAGTGTGTTTTCAACCCAACATTCATGATCAAAATTCTTTATTTTTGTAAATTGATTTCCGCTATTCTTTAGTACTTTGAAAGAGCTTCCCAAGCATATAAAATGTGTTTTGATCCAATTTAAAATGGAAAAGATACAATCGTTTTACGAAAATTACTCATTTTCAGACACTCTTTAGTAAAATGGACACATATCTCTGTTGAGGGTTATTTATATCAATGTTATAATAGATAGTTTAATATAAATAGTTAGAAGAGCTAACCCATTAGGTTAAGCTGTCCTATGTTTCTAATCTTTCACATTAACATGGTATCAGAGCAAAAATTTCTTAGAAATTTTTAAAAAAAAAACCCTAACCCCAAACCTCAAACCAGTCGCCGACCACATCCATCGCTGTCGCCTTCATTATTCACATCTACAGCCATTATCGCCACCACTAGTTGTCACCATCATCGCCAGCCACCTATGTCGTCGTCGCCATCGTCGTCATCCACATCACAAATCATCATCGTGAACCATTATCGAAACCAGTCCTCAAACATCCACAACCTATCATCGCCGACCACACTGCCACCACCGCCATTCACCACAGTTAGTGTCGTCGCCATCCACCACAGTCACCACTGTCGTCGCCATCCACCACTGCCACCGTTGTCGTCGCCGCCACCAACAACAGTCGCTCAAGTCTTTGCTGCCGCCAACCCTTTGCTATGAACAATGACCTTTCACTAACCCTTAGATAGCCTATTAATTCGAGTTCTTGGTCAAATCTAATATAGACAGCCCCTAGTCTTATAATTTGAGTTCCTCTTTGTGAGTTGTGATCTTCTATTACTTTGTGAAAGCAATTTGTTTTATGTTTGGTTGGTGGAGTTATGGATTTAAAATCATCTATTCCTCAGTTCACAATTCCACAATTCACTAATAACTTGAATAAAGTTAGTTATTTGCATTAGTCCAAAGCAACTGGTCAAGGTAAACAGAACCACTAGACGATATCTGGTCCATCCGATGATAAGAGGCAGCCTTATGGGAATAAGAGAACGCTCAGATTATTACACTATTATGAAATTCTATAGAATCACATATTGTCGATATGTGTACTCATCTTGACACTTGCGAGGAAATTTGGAAGTACATTCAAATGTTATATTCCAGTAATCTTACTCATATGTATGATATTTCAGTTTATTACTTTCAGTTGCAACAAGATGATAAGTCTATTACAGATTATTTTGCGGCACTTAAGAGGCTTCATGAAGAGTTAGATGTGGTTTTTCCCATCACAAATGATATTTGCAAAATGCAACAGCAACGAAAACAGATGATTGTGATGAAACTTTTAGCGAGATTGCAGTCTGAATTTGAGTTCATTTGCTCTTTGATTTTAGCAAGAACTGAACTCCCTTCTCTTACCAAGGTATATTCTAAAATCTTGCACGCTATTTCTCGGGACAGTTCTTAGGGCTCTAGTGGTTCTACCCATGACAATTCTGATCATTCAGCTCTAGTTATACAACACCGGGGTGATCAATCTAGTGGTTACAGTTATGGCCAAGGAAGTGGTGATTCTCGAGGTTATCGCATCGGTGGTTCTCGTGGTGGTCGTAGTGGTCGAGGTAGAGGTCCACCTCGTCATTGTTCCAATTGTGGCTCAATTATACACGAGAGACATGTTGGGATCATGTTGGCAAACCTTCTCGGTTTGCTAATGTTGTGACGTTCGATAATGCTCACCCTTCTTCCTATACTTCGGTTGAGAAGAAGAATATCACTGTTTCCGAGAAAGAGTATTCTAAGTTTCTTCAGTATCAGGCGACTTTGCAGGCATCTCTTCCAGTTGCATCTCTAACCCAAAAAGGTACCCTTACTGCTTGCCTTTCATCTTCTACTTCTCGCCCATGGGTCATCGATTTTGGTTCCACTAATCATATCTCAGGTATATCTCAAATTTTTTCTCATCTTAAGTCTTCTTCTTCCTTACCCCGTGTTACTTTAGTGGATGGTTTTATTAGTTTTATTGAAGGCATAGACACAATTCAGCCTACAACTTCGCTTTCTTTGTCTTGTGTCTTATATATCCCTTGTTTTCCTTTTAATTTGATATATGTGAGTCAGCTGACCAAAAATCTTAATTGTTTTATTTCTTTCTTTCCTGATTCTATTATCATTCAAGATTTGGTGATGAGAAAGACAACTGGCAAAGAACGTGAGTCAGGTGGTCTATATTATTTAGACACCAAGGCGTCATCCGCTGTTGCTCCTTCTACATGTCCTGCTATTGCTTCTCCGCTTTAGATTCATTGTCACCTTGGTCATCCATCATTGGACAACTTAAAACTTTTAATTCCTAGTTTAAGTTCTATTTCAGTTTTAGATTGTGAGTCGTGTCAATTGAGAAAGCAACATTGTGTTCCTTTTGCTTCCCAAATTAATAAACGAGAGTTGAGTCCTTTTATGTTAGTTCATTCAAATGTTTGGAGCCCTTGTCTTATCACTTCTAAGTTGGGATTTCAGTATTTTGTTACCTTTATAGACTATTATTCTAGAGTTACCTGACTTTATTTAATGAAAGATCGTTCAAAATTATTTTCTATTTTTTTGCCTTTTGTGCTGAAATTCAAACTCAGTTTAATACTAATGTTCGCATCTTGTGCAGTGATAATGCTAGAGAATATTTTTCTCATTCCTTTCGTAATTTCATGACTCAATCTGAAATCCTTCATCAATTATCTTGCTCTTACACTCCACAACAAAATGGAGTACCGAGCGCAAAAATCGACATTTAATCGAAGTTGCCCGGAACCTCTTAATCCAAATGAATGTTACCAAATCTTTTTGGAGTAATGCTGTCTTGACCGCTTGTTACTTAATTAATAATATGCCCTCATCCGTGCTTAAGGGACAGACTCCTCACTCTATTCTCTTTTCACATGATCCGTTGTTTGTTTTAACCCCCCCCCCCCCCCATCTTTGGTTGTGTTTGTTTTGTTCATCAACTTG
>JAOTRH010094136.1:0-16339 GCA_034768845.1 Heliamphora exappendiculata
GTTGTTGGAATTACATTTTCATGCGCTAACTTATTTTTCTTGACTAATTATGAAAATTATGCCATATATGTGTTGCATTTTAGTGCTTATTGCTTTGATCTTCCAGCATTTTACTAAAATTTTAGTAGTTTCACGAAGTTGATAAATTAGTTTGGTATGCAAATTGCATTGAAAACGAGAGATCTCCGCATATTGTTTGTTTTTGTATTTTAATATTTTGAATTGTTTTAAATTTTATGCACTTAACAAAAAAAAATATATTACGGAAATTATCTTGTTCATTCTTATATAACCGTATAGAACACGGTCTTTGGCTAGAATATATATATATATATATATATATAGATTTTTGGTACTCTTTATTCTTATGCGTTTATGTTGCATGCTTTACTCTGACAACTCGGCAAGGACGAAAGGGTCACCTAGTCACGTCCATTTTACTCGAATGGGCCAAATCATGCGTGCAGTGCTTGAAAGTACGCGTTACTGTGTCTTTAAGGATATGACTCTCAAATATATGTTTTTTTAAATTAAATTTATTTATTATGTAGAGCTCGTTAATTTTAGTATTCATTTAGAAAAATAAAATTGATGCGATATCTGTAGCTGTATAAATAGTTTACAAATAAATAAATAATAAATATAATTTTAATAAAAGTAATTAAAGAAAAAAAAATCCGATCACCTAGCTAAGGTTATTGAAATTTTTTTATTTCTTGCATAAATAAAAAAACTCGACGAAATCTACATAAAAAATGGATTCAATCAAAAAAAGATTTCCTTAGAAATTATACCTATTAAAAGGCACAATAATGTGGTATGCTTTTGAGTCACAACATGCAATGTGCCACAAGTTACGAAGATAAATTAAGTTGTTGGGGAGAATATTTTTAATTAATAATACAACATATTGGCGAAGTTAGTTGGAATAATCGTTGCACCTCATTCCATATTCCACGCATTGCTGACCGCAACCATCAAAACATTCTCTGAAAGCAACAATGGCCCTTTCATTTGGACCCACCAAAAACTAATACCACGGTAATATGTGCCATTTTTATTTTATTTTATTTATTGGTAAAAGAGAGAATTTATCAATACCACAACCCAAGTAAAAAAAACATAATTTTACTTTTGAAAAGAGACAAGTCCATGCCTAAACAAGCAAATAGTCAACAACGATAGACCGATGAAAGGAACAAATTAAGAAATCCAGTAGGTGTGAAGCGTACCAAATTATAGCCTTGGATGAGAGACTACCTACCCTACAAGATTTGAACTTTGAACCATGCAAGTGATAATCACACAACGCTAAAGCACTTTGGTTCTACTTGGCAGTACAACCAACACAAGGCATCTCCCAAAAACAACACTACTAACTCAAAAGCCAAAGTACCAACTCTACTAAACCAGCAACTTTTTGGCCTATGCATGCAACTCAACAAGGGACAACATCAAAACAACTCCCATTGCATAGACCAACAACATCAGCAGAATGTGTACACCTCGACTAATTTATCAAATCAAATTATTTTTTTGATAACTGGGTGTCCGGACCAGTTTGTGTACACCTCGACTAATCCGAAGACCCACCAAAAACTAATACTATGGTAATATGTGCCATTTTTTAATAACTGAATATTTGGACTAATTTTTGTGCACCTCGACTAATCTCAGGACCCACTAAAAACTAATGCTACAGTAATATGTGCCATTTTTTTTAATAACTGGGTATTCAGACTAGCTTGTGTACACCTCGATTAATCCCAATATCCACCAAACACTAATACTACAATAATATGTGCCATTTTTTTAACAACTGGATATCCTAGCTAGCTTGTATACACCTCGACTAATTTCAGGATTATGAAGTTAACAGGTAAGTAAATCTCTAGTAGCCTTGAGAGAATTTAAACATATAATCATTGAGGAGTAAACTCAATACCTGACCAATTGAGCTACCCTCAAGGTTAACATGTGCCATTATTTATAGTGTTCTAAATAAATATATTTTTTAGCAAAATAATACTAATTTATTTATGTTAACTATGCGAGAGATGAGTATAACTTATTTAGTGTCTATCAAATATTTGTTTTTGTCAAAAAAAATATTCCACATGGTTTTTGAAAAGAGTCAGGCTTGTCTCCGGTCCACAATGGACTAGACTGTTGTGTCTGGGCTTATAAAGCCCATTGTGAGTCTCACGTACTATTATGATGTTGGATCTGTTCGTATTTTAAATTTTTACGTGTAAATTATTCATAAAAAATATTAAACTTACAATTGTCATCACATGATTTTATTATATTGTTTTGGAAAAATATATCGTACTTCAAAATTATAATTAACTTGCATTTTTACGAAAATAAATGTGACAAAATCAAGTGATTACTATTATCGAATTATTTTTTTTTACCGTGATGTATTTGGACAAGAACTTAAAGTATAAACACATCAAATCATCCCATGATGAACTTGACAAACTCAAACAACACTGGTGGTGTTTGGCATTATTGAAACTAGTAGTTTATAGATTGTAGGTTGTAGTAGAAATTGTGAGTATTTTGTAAAAATTATAATTTGTACCTGAAATTAAAAAAAATAGTTATAAATTGTAACATAATTTGTTAGTATTAAAAAAAATATAATTTATAGGTAAAATTAGTAGTAAGAAACAAAAAACTACTAACAGTAGTTTTGCCAAACACCTTCCATTCCACAAATTAATTAAACTAGAGACATGCAAGCTTAATAATTCCATAATTTCTAAAACACCTAATAATTTCTTTGAATTTATATTTTCACTCCTCTTTTTGTATAAATGCATTCTGATGGTGATGCTAAAGAGATCGGAATCCTAGAAAATAATGATGATACCAATCGAATCAAAGACAGTGTGAGATGAAGAATAGATAACAAAAAAAACTGATCTGCGCCGATCTGTCTGGATAGATGGGGAAATTGTTCGAACGGAACCTGTACAGAAAAACCTTAGTTTTTTTGACCCCCCAAGAACTGAAACTCGGTACACCCACAAGGCAAAATAGGAATTATACCTACGTGATCCCTTCGGTTTGATCACGTTTATGTTCTTGAACTTGAATCCAAAGATCAACATGGCAGATGACTGGCAATCTTTTCTCTGCTTAAATCTTCTGTTGTATTCCCGGATGCTGAAGTACGAACAAAGTTTGGGCTCAGATCCTTCATGTTCCCAAACCTTATCTGGTTGTCTTTCCATTTTTCTTATTCTTACAAAATGTGAAAACCTTGAGGAGAATATGAGAGACTGATATGTATCACGCGTATATATGGCGGACAAAGTTATAACGGTATATATATATATATATATAGGCTACAGCAGAGACATAAAGAGCAAATAAGACACGAGTTTCTAATGTAATTCGAAAAATTCACTTCAACTCAGAAGCAATTTCTTAAAAACATAAATTACAATTCATACCACTAAAGAATTATAATTACACTCTCGATTTTATTCTCAAAATTGAATTTTCGAGTTCGTGTTGTCAAATGCTTATTATTCTCCCATACGTTAAGATTACAGATACCCATCGATTAAATTAAATTATTGATAATTTTAATTAATCGACCTCTTCCATAATTTTTAAGACCTTCTGCTTAACTTATTTAATATGTTGCATTATAAAATTTACCTATAGGGTTTGATATAATCAAAACTTATAAGTTTTCTCAAGGAGGTATCATCAATCCCTATTCGAGACATGAATTTCGTCAATAACCCATATCCACCATATAAGTAATATCGTTATCCAACTCACCAAAATTATAGATCCGCAAAAGATCGCACCATTTAATAAATTAAAATAACGAATAATAAATATACGTATTTAATAATTATTTTAGGATTAAGAGTATAAACACTCATAATAACCGTGTGGTATAAATTAATTTATATAGTTAATATAAAACTAATTACCCAACGTGGTTCTGTTTAATACACACAAAGTGTACTAACACAATGAGTCGAAACTATAGTCAGAACTATACCGTTCTCCGTAATCAAGACAGATTTACCAAAATACTATGCTACAACCATACTGATGGTGCATCCAAATCCATCTAAGACTGTGCAAAACTTATATTTTACAAAAATCGATAATCTAGTCTTCTATGTGTAAGTCAAACTCTACACACTAAATTAACTTTTATTTAGAATAAAAGACACATATGCACAATGTCAAATAAATAATAAAATGCATGCATTGCTCATATAGATTCTCATTAAAATAAAAAAATAAATTTTATTAAAATTAAATTAAATACTAAAAATCCAAAATATAAATTTTAGTATACAACTTTATCAGATGCTTCTTAGATTGTCCCTATCCCTCATTTGATCTTCTTCCTTAGCCTAAAATAATTTGAGAAAACTATTAGGACGGGCGCTAGAGTGAGTCAAACGAAACCCCCTCCGATGGTTAAGTTAGTCTAGAACCTCCCAGATAAAAAAGGAATGTAATGTTGTATGGAGATTACATAAATTAATGGAGTCGTACTTGAATTTCTTATAACTCACTTTTATTCTGTTTCTCTAGCCACGTGGCGGAGTGTAGACGGTTATGTTCGTACCAACTTAATAAATCCTTGAGATGCAGATGGTACATGTGTCAAGTATGCGCCACTCCTAATCAGGATGTTAGACTGATCTGAACAACGACATATCATTTAACATTTTACGCCTCCGTGATCACCACTCAATTTGATCAAGGAGGCCTCATGATCAGATCCGAACAAAATGACCAAGAGGAGAGAGATCAAACAGATCCCGATTAGGTCTTTCATGGGTTTTGGTCCTCAGCCTCACTACACATCAATGGTGTCATATTCCTGATCATTCTGCTTCATTACTCATTAGTAGTCCCCTATTCTTGATCGATGTGCTACAAAGAGCACTGTAAGAAAGATTATACGTGAAGATATATAATCATTTTCTAATATTGGAGCTATTATGACCCTTAAGGCTTGACCAATAATGACTATACTCATGTAAAAGGGGAAAGGATATCCAAACGACAAAATAGCATCTTTCTAAACTGGATAGATAGTACAACTGGCAGTTCAACCATTGAGTTTTCCTAATAAAGGATGGTGTGGTTACAACTTTCGAGGGAAGAACTTACGCTAGCTTTCTCACATCTATGTGCCACATGTAGGACATCACACTAGCTAATAACACAATCTTTAAGTGCTCTTTTTTAAGTCGTAGATTTTGTTTATCCAAGTAAAATCTTGGTTGTTGATATCGTAGGTGATCATATTGATTTTCAAACTTAGGTGGCCCACTAAAACATTCTAACGAAAAGAGAAGTAATTGGGCAATCTTTAAGTGCAACCATTGAATTTCACGCCAAGTCTTCTTGGTGCGATTTATTTCCTCTAATCTGGGTAACTCATCCTATCCTTTTTGCTTTATCTCGATCATTTTTCATTTTTCACTATGGATTGTAGGATTATAAGATCGTTACCCTCTCTCTTTAAGTTCGGACTAGGGTTTTGATTTACCAAATTTGTTCTCTCTATTGGCAAAAACTTATGTCCGACAGTAGAAAAGAAATTATCTTGTCAAGTGATTTCGACGATGGGGTAGAATATTCTCTATTGAAAATGAGAGAAAAATATCTTATCAATCCTCCCTTTGCTAAGATGTCACCTCTTACTTCTAGCTCTACACCCATCGCTGATTACATCTTATGGGCCAGTCTTCCCCTAAAGGTTGACCTTCCCTACCCTGCTCCCTTGAGCATTGTGAGATTTCAACACATGATCCCCCCTTTCGCTCCTAAGGAGAGTCTAATTGTACAGCGTACCCACCGTCATGAAGCCACTCCTCCTCCTCTATTAAAAGGTGAAGAACTAGCTTCTTTATAAGCCTTAGTGTCCAAGAATGCCCGCCAAGAGGCTTTGAACCGACGCCCCAATTGAACTATATGTCATTTTCATGTGTCATTCGCTGCTAATGGAATCTCCCCAGTAGACTCCTTTGAGTTTGATCGGTTTAGACTTCAATTCCAATTATCGAACCCAGTCCGTCTGAGGGTGTTTGCTCAGGACAAATGGGCTTGCTCTGACCTTTCAAGCAAGGTTAATTTCTTTGAAGGCACCTTCCAAGCAGGACTTCGATTCCCTCTTCTTTACCTCATGAGGGAATTCCTCTAATTTTTAGAGATTTCTCATGGCTAATTGGTCCCTAATGCATGAAAAATCCTTGTGGGTGTATGGTTCTCTGGTCAAATTTCAGCGACCACAAGTTTTCCTTGACCATCCAAGAATTTATATTGTGCTACAAATCAGTAGGGTTGCTTCTTCTTCATCTCTAGAGATGGTTGAGAGTTTCAACCATGGAAGACTTTGGATTACTCTACTCCCAAAATTCAGAGGACGTGGTCTAACCTAAAGAAGGATGGTCATTACTCTTCTTGTTTGTGCTTTTTTTTTTATTGTTGTTATGCTATTTTAGGAAACTTACTTCAACCATGTGTGGTCTTCCTTTCGGTCGTGCAAGGTGTCTTAATATCTCCAAGGCGGAGGGGGACAGAATACAACTTGCTCAGTCTTTTGAGAATGGGGACAGGTCCACTCTGCGGGTGTTTTGGTCTCGCAAGATGCACTAAAAAAATAGAGTCGCCACTTATTTTTTGAAAAAAATTAAAAAAAATAAAAAGAATGCTGCGGGTCTTTTAAAAATGTAACTAGAGAAAAAGAGGGTTCGGAGACTAAGGTACAAAAAATGAAGATGTTAGGCACCATTTTTGCCCAATTGTGAGATTGGCCTCTACTTTATCAATATTGGTTCTTATTGTAAATTTTTTTAAAGATAACATATACAGAACAGGAGGTTAAAAAGAGTTCAAACAAAAGTAAAAAATGAAACAAAATCCTAACTATGATTCCTAGGATCATGCAATTTGGTTGTTATTTTTAGATATTCTATGCGTGTCATTTGAGCAGAGAAAAGCGAAAATATGCGAATAAGTGATAAAATGAACAAACGAGGACCTAAAAGTCATGCAACAATATTTCTGCCTTTAACATGCTGCGAACTAGCTATTGAAAATAAATAGAGAAGACTCAAGCACTATTTTAAATTACTGGACATACATAAAAACTCACGGCTGTGGCAACCAATGTTGCGGTCGTGACAAATGAAATCACAAAATAGGCGGCCGTGATATATATAGGGATACCACGAGAAACATAGTGAAAAATCTCTCGGTCGTGTCATATAAATGTCGCGGCCATGGTTTTAAAGGGTCCAAACAGGATATAAATATTGCACAAGGTTTAAAACAGGCTCACATACCACAACCCATTTGTTTTGAGTTAGATCTACCTATTAGGATTATATACTGAAAATTTTATTTTTAGTATTTAATTTTATTTTAATAAATTTAATTTTTTATTTTATGAGAATCTTAATGAGCAATATATGCAATATTATTTCTTTAATTTTATGCATGGATGTCATTTATTCTGTACAGTATTTAATCTGGTACGTAGAGTACACCTTGCACACAGAAGACCAAATTTTAGATTCTTGTATAATATAAGCATTTGCTCACAGATTATATGAAAATGGACATACCATTGATACAATTATAGCACAGAATTTTAGTAGGCCTGTCTGGATTACGAAAAACAGATAATAGCGTCGTCTATTATTCCGACTCTCTGTGCTAGTACACTTTATGTGTATTGAATGGGCACAATGGAGTAATTAATTTTATACTGACTATATAAATTAATTCACACTCCAAGGTTATTATGAGAGTACTTATACTCTTAATTCTGAAATAATTATTGATTTGCGTATATTTAATATTCGTTGTTTTGATTCATTAGAGGGTGCGATCTTATATAAGTCTATATTTCTGGTGAGTTGGATAGCGGTATTATTTATATGGCAAATATTAATTATTGACAGAATCCACGTTCCGAAAAATCAAAATTGACGATATCCTTTAAGGATGCTTATAAGTTTTAATTGGAACAAATCTTGTAGGTGGATTTAATTATCTAGCTGTCAAATAAGTTAAGCAGAAGGACTTAAGGATTATCAAGATGTTGATTAAATTAAATTGTCAGTAATTAAATTTAATTTGCGTGTATCGAAAATTTTAACGTGAGGAGAAATGGTAAGCATGTAATAACATGGGCTCAATGCAAGAATGTCTTGAGATTATGGGTCAGAGTGCAATTATTGTTATTTAGTGGTGTGAATTATAATTTAGTATTTTATAAAAATTACAAAAATTGTTGCATCTTTCCATAATTATAGAAACCGCTAGTAGGTATCTGAGTTCTACTGGAAATCTTACTAATAATTATTCCGCAGATCCCTGTTGTAACCTTATATATATGCAGGTAGGCCGAACCAGTTATATATGATTGATATATCATATTTTGTCTTTCAAGGCTAAAATATATATGGGTTCTGCTGGTGCGAGTTCTCGATAGTCTGTAGCCCACACTACGTTCGAGGATCACATACGGGAATACGGTAGAAGATTTGATATGAGTTTGAACTCGAAATCAAATCGTAGTTAAAGAATAGATCGACAAAAGGTATTTTTCTAAATTAACTTTGGTTGCACGAGTTTTATTTTGATCGTTCAATATCAAAAAATTTATCTGGAGCCTGTTTTGGCATTTGCCCGTCAAATTAATTTTTATCGAAGATCGTTTACAAAAATAATAATTTTAGCAGTTTTGCCTCAAAAAATTGGTATCAGAGCCGTTTTATTTTTTATTTTCTGTTATCGAGGCTAGGTAGCTTTAGAACTGTGGTTAACTTTGTTTTGCAGGCGTTCTAATTCCGGTTTTATGATCATCATTCTTTTTTATGTTTGATTGAATGCGTGAATGATGATTTAATTTAAATATTTTTTCAATCACGTGAGTTGATCGTGATAGATTGATTGTGAGCTCTACGGAGGCATATGAATAATGCAAAAATTGTTTTTCGATTTCTTTTTTATTTTATTTTATGTTATCAAAATAAAATAAAATAAAATAAAAAGAATGCAGAAAGTCAAAGAACAAGATGCCGCAGCTTGCGTTTTTTATTCATGGAATGAAAAGTGGCGCAATTCCTAAGCAAAAACAGTCCAAACAGCGCCGATTTCCTTACCAAACACGGCGGCGAACTGTTTATGTGCAACAAATAAATTTTTGAAGCAAAAAGGCTCCAGGCAGGTTTGAACCATCCAATAGTGGCGCGATTTCTAAACAGTGCACAGCGCACAGCCACCGATTTTCCGAATGACTGGTGCAAACTGTTTCAGCGTCCCATCAAGCAAGGAGCAGTTTTTTTTGTTTCCAAGCAGCAGCGCCTAAGCGCCAAACAGGCGCCGATTTTTCCAAAAAGGCCTGCCAAATGCTGCCTTGCTGCAGCGCACTGAAGCAGTTTTTCAAGCGACGCCTGATTTCCAAACAAGCAGCAGTTTCCATACTGTTCGGTGCAAAGTTTGGTCAAAGAAAAACAGTGTTTTTCCAAAAAGTGAATAGTGGCGCAGCAGGATTCTAAGCAGCAGTTATTCTTGTTACAAAACGCAGCACTGTTTGCGTCACAGTGTTTTTCTTTGAGCAAAACACAACAGCACCGGTTTCCTGCTTTCAATCCAAAAACAGTAAGCGGCGAACAGTTTTCCGCAACAATGGCGCAATACAACGCAGCGGTTGGCTGCTGATTTCGTAAACAGTGGCGCAAGCCCAAGCTGCGCACAGCAGCGTTGCTTATCCACAAATCACAGCGCTAGTTTCCAAGGCGCAAGCAGCAATTTCACAAGCGCAAAATCCAGCAGTTTCTAAATCAGAGCCGTCGGTTTCCAAACAAATCCACTGAATCAGTAATTGAATTGTGTGGAGTTGTTTTCCATAACAGCGGTGCTTATCCAAATAAGAAGCACCGGTTTCCAGGCACCAACACAGTGATTTGGAATAATCCAGTAACTAGTTGTACAATTGAAAAACTCGCAACCTATTTTTTAAAACAAGAGGCTGAAATTCTTTAACGTTTCATATGAATTATAAAATTAAGATATATTTATTTTGTTTTTAATTTATTTTATTAACTGCGTGAATGATAAATATTAATTTTATTTATCCTGTTAATTTAATTAATTCAAAAATTTGATTTTAATTAAAATATTTTGAAATGAAAAATAAAATTAAGTTTTTTAATTAATTAATTTTAATTAAAATAATTTTTTTTAGATATTTTATTTTTACAAAATATCACGTTTATGATATTTTTTATTAAATCGGATATCTTGAAAAAAGTGACAATTAATTTTGAATTTTGAATTAATTAAATAAAAAAATATTTGATTGAAATAAATTATTATTTTTCGGAAAAAAAGAAACAAAAAATAAAATAAATAAATGCCTTTAATCACTACCTTATCTAAAAAATTACAGAAAAAACTGTACATTTATTAAATTTTATTTATTATGCATTTAAACACAAACAGATAGTTTGATAAAACAGAATTTTTGGAATCGTGTATACGGAATGATATTTGATTCTTTCAGTTCATGTGACTTTCGAAATTAATAAATTTATTTTAATTAAACGGATTTTTATAACTCTAAAAAATGTTTTAAAAATCAAAGTGGGAGAGAAATTTATTCACAGATAAATCTTGCGGTCTCCATCACCAGTTTGTAGGTGATACAATTAAACCCTGCGTGTTGACAGTAAGGCCTCCTCTTCATCGGACCGATTAATTACGGTATCACAAGTACAAACCTCTTTTAGGAATAATTCTGGATAACTGTTAGTGTGGATCACTTCTCCATCTGAAAGATTCATTGCGAAACGATTAATTTGGGATTAGGTATTCGAACGGGACACCCTCTTCCCACGGCTGATAAGTATTCGAACCCAGAACTCTGATACCAAGTTGGCACGCCTCAAACTCCGGACCACGTGAAACGCCCATAAACAGCTATACGAGATATCCAACCCGAGAATATACTCTCAAATAAAACTATACATGCATTGTATATAAACGCCAAACTACAACAATACACGGCACCAATGCCCGAAAACTTGTTATAACATAGATGTAACAAAATACAAAAAGGAAGACTACGGCTCTTCCACCTCTTCAGCACCTGCAGATCAACCTCTGTGACCGGTACTTGAAGAAAAGCAAAATCCCACACCGTGAGCCAAAACTCAACAGATTCTAAACAACACATGTAGTATAAGCTAAACATGCTCGATAAACGAAATGCAATTTTTGACTATCTTTCAAGCCAGTAAAATAATTTGAAAATAATTTTAGATCACGACTCACTAGAGCCAGAAAACCATTTTCACATGCAAGGGAAAGCGACGATACAAATAATCAATTGACTAACACACAGAAGTCTTGAAAAACAGTTTGAAAACGGTTTTTAGATCGCAATACACACGACTCTTAAAAATAATTTGAAAACTGGTCTATCCGTCCCATAATGCAATTCATACAATCTATGTATATTCTCAGACTTTCACCGATGGACCGTACCCCATGTCAATGCATCTTTACAGACTTTAACCGAGGGGCCGTAGCCCTAACGAATACCTCTTTACGGATTTGTACCGAGGGACCATAGCCCTATCAAAAGCTTCTTTACGGGCTTTAACCGAATGGTCGTAACCTTGTCGTAATCTTCTCGGACTTTAACCGAAGGGTCGTAACCCTAACGTAAACACCGTTAACTAGAGCTAACATAACCATCTATCTCATTCCATACACCTATGCATAACCTAATAAGGAATTAAATGCATAAAACCACGTACTAGCACTACGTATCACAAATCATGTCACATGCTACACACGCGACTCACATAAATCTGCACCCACGCATTACATGCATTCATTCCTCAGATTCCACATCCATATGCCTATCAAACTCAAGGTCTTAAAGCATATACCACATTACACAAAATCCATGCATGAATAAACTAAAGTCATAACATGCATAAGCTCGTCATAAAAGTACATAGCCACGTATAACCACCAAGCCTAACCCGATGGCCAACTAAAAATCCAAAAGCCTCACGATTCACAACTCAAGACTCTTTCCAGAAAGGAACCATGGGCCCAAACACCCAACTCATAGCAAACACGCACATCTCACCAACTCATCATCCCCGAGGATGGTACCAACACAAACACACGAGACTACCGCACGACCCCCGAAACCACGACACAACCAACCGAACGCCAAAAGGAATCCATAGGTATTTAAATCAAGTAATTCCCATAAATTAATCAATTGAATACAATAGGACACAAATCGAAAACCAAGGAATCAACCCAAAACCACAAACCAACAGCCCACAGCTTCAGTCGACTGGACCCAACGCCCAGTCGATTGAAAAACACACTGGAAAAGCCAAAACGCTCAGGAGCACTGTCCAGTCGACTGAACCTCGAGGTCCAGTCGACTGAATCCAAGAACACATGATCCAGTCGACTGAACCTATGAGTTCAGTCCACTGAACCCAACCCAGAAACGGTTTTAAGCTACGGGTTCAACCTCCAAACCTCATATCAAAGCCTCAAAACCTCCGTACAACACCCTCGGGCATCCACACACCCAAGCCTAACCTCAAAACCACAAAAGAAACTCTCAAAACACGGTTCTATCCACCGGAACCAACAAAAATCTGATTTTTAACCCAAAAACCAACTTTGATAGAAAATTAGATCTATAGAGATCTAATAGTTAAAAACGCACACGCTTACCCATAGCACCCTTATATAGCAGTAGGGTTTAGAATTCTACATTGAAGAGTTTAAAACTCGACGCCTCTAACCACGTGTAAAATCGAGCTTTGCCGGAATCAAAATCTGGCCGGATGCTTGCGTAGCCCACGACGCCAAAATCACGGATCCGCTGTTGGATCGTTGAAAATCGAGCCCCGAGCCCCCTAGAACATAGAGAGAAGGCAGAGAGAAAACGAAAAACTTACTGGAGAAGTTTTGGAATATATCTTTATGAAAATATCTAACTCCAAATATTTATAGGCTTTCAAAATATCTTTTTTTTTTAATTTTTTGAGAATCGCGCCACAACGACCTACTGCCCCAAAACCTACGCTGCATGCATATCTAAGCCCGATCATGCATTAAAAGCAATAAAAATATGCTCAGATGAAAACACGTAACGCGCGTCCAAAAATACCGAAAAAAGAAAACGGGTCAGGGTCTCACAACTCTACCCCCTTAAAGGAATTTCGCCCCCAAAATTCAACTCGAGGTCAACAAAAATAACCTGGTGATCACAATCAACACAAGTACACGAAATGGTCAACCAAACCATTCCTAGGATATAGTCAAACAAGGTCAGGCATCCTAAACAATTGCCAACTATCTCAAAGACTCGGGATCTACAAAACTTCCGGCCTCACAACCTCACCAACTACTGCCTTACCATAGCACACCATCTACGGGATCCATATCCAGCTCCAAACAGATGCAATGAAGAACTGGCCCAAGGCCTGCATTCTCAGAAAATACCTCTGTGCAATGGAGAAAGATCTGCATCTGTATCATCTCGCACGACCGGTGCCCTCGAAGAACCATGAGCTGCTAGAAAATACACTCGGGGCAACCCCACTATGTCCTGTCTGCCAGAACTCGGCGCTGTCAGCTACCGCACCGACTGAACTGAAGCACCCCCACCTGTCGTCGCTCGGGAAGTCTGAACTGCTGGGTGCTGCTGTCGGTCTCGCACATACTAACCCTCTAGTGTGCCCACTATACTCGGCGCACTCTCCATCTGGGGACAATTCCTGCGAATATGTCCGTGCTGGCCACATCCATAGCAAATATGTTCCCTCCCCTGTGACTGACTCCATGAACCCTGGGACTTCCTCGGCTGTGGGCACACTGACACACGATGCCCTGGCTCCCTGCACTGATAGCAAATCAACTCCCTCTGCTCTGGCCTCCCGGATGAAGCCACTGATGGTGCTGGTGCTGAAAACTGTTGTGGTAACCCAGAAGGGTGAAAACTAGTACCAGAAGACCTCTGCCTCTTACTAGAATGCCCACCTGTCTGCGCCTTCGTCTCACTCTGTGGTGTCCTGGCCTCCCTAGAAGCCCGAATCTTAATCATGGTGTTCTCCGCACTCGATGCTGCCTCTACCAGCTCTGTGAACACCCGAAGTTCTAGTGCAACCACACGCTCTCTGATCGCCGGCCTCAAACCCCGCTCGAACCTCATGAAATGCAGCTCATCTGTGCTCACCAAGTCCGGAGTAAACCGGGATAAGCTCGTAAACCTGGCCTTATACTGCATGATGTCCATGGCCCCCTGGGTAAGAGTATAGAACTCTTCCCTGTACAAATTTCTCTGCAAAGTCGGGAAGTATTTCTCTAGAAATACTCCTGTAAAGGCTGCCCAAGTAACTCCTGCAATAGTCCTGGCATACTTCCACCAAGCGTGAGCAGCACCCTTCAGCTGAAAGGTGGCAAAAGAAACCCGCAACTCATCCTCCACAATCTGCAGTGTGTCGAGGATCCGTGTCACCCGCTTCAGCCACTCCGTCGCCGCAATAGGATCAGGATCTCCAGCAAAAGTAGGCAAATCCATGCGTCTGAACTCTTGCATCGCTACTGTAGCCCTCGCCTCAGGTACTCCCCCTCTCTCCCGACCTGTCTCACCTTGAACGGTCTCAACCAACTGGCCGATGAAACCCACCAGCGTACGCACCAACTCTACCATGCCGACAGGTCCTTGGGGAGCATTTGCATCCCCAGCATCAGGGATAGGAACATCCCCTTGGCCAACAGCACGGCCACAGTCTCGACCACGACCTCGCCCTTGTCTTGCAGACATCGCGTCTATATGAAAGCAAAACAATACATAACACGTAAGACATTGCATGAACATAAACGTTAAACACTTAGCATGGTAACACATAATCACATAGGTTCATGCTAAATGACCCCATATACCGAGGAGAATCGACAAGAATGACGCGTCAATCTGGATAACCTACTCAGATTTCCTACTAGAAATCACGTAAGCTAAACGCGTTTCTATCTTGCCTCCCAAGTTTGTTAACCCAAACGCCCAAAGGCAAGACCATCACTCCTAAGATTCAACTCCCATGCCCACATATACACATCGTTCACATCTCTAATATGCTGACACGATCATGTTATCAAAGCGTGTAAACACATGCATTCAGGCACACGCAATCAACCTCACATGGGACGCCTTCTTCCCATGGCTCATAGGTATTCAAACTCAGAGCTCTGACACCAAGTTGTCACGTCCCAAACTTTGGGACACGTGAAACGCCCATAAACAGTCATACAAGATATCCAAACCAAGAATATACCTTCAAATAAAACCATACATGCATTGTATATAAACGCCAAACGGCAACAATACATGACACTAACGCCCGAAAATATGTTATAGCATACAAGTAACCAAAGACAAAAAGGAAGACTGCGACTCTTCCACCTCTTCAGCACCTGCAGATCAACCTCCGTGACCGGTACCTAAAGAAAAGAAAAATCCCACACCGTGAGCCAAAACTCAGAAGATTCTAAACAGCACATGCAGTATAAGCAAAACATGCTCGATAAACGAAATGCAGTTTTCGACTATCTTTCAAGCCAGTAATATAATTTGAAAACGGTTTTCGATTACGACTCACCAGAGCCAGAAAACCATTTTCACATGTAAGGGAAAGCGAGGATACAAACCATCATTTGACTCACTCACAGGAGTCTTGAAAAACAGTTTAAAAATGGTTTTTAGATCGCGATACACACGACTCTTAAAAATAATTTGAAAACTTGTCTATCCATCCTATAATGCAATTCATGCAATCCATGTATCTTCTCGGACTTTCACTGATGGACCGTAGCCCCCGTCAATGCATCTTTACGGACTTTAATCGAGGTGCCGTAGCCCTAATGAATACCACTTTACGGACTTGCACCGAGGGACCGTAGCCCTATCAAACGCTTCTTTACGGGCTTTAACTAAAGGGTCGTAACCCTGTCGTAATCTTCTCGGACTTTAACCGAATGGTCGTAACCCTAACGTAAACACCGTTAGCCAGAGCTAACATAACCATCTATCTCATTCCATGCACTTATGCATAACCTAACAAGGAATTAAATGCATAAAATTACGTACTAGCACTACGTATCACAAACCATGTCACATGCTACACACGCGACTCACATAAATCTGTACCCATGCATTACATGCATTCATTCCTCAGATTCCACATCCATATGCCTATCAAACTCAAGGTCTTAAAGCATATACCAC
>JAOTRH010094168.1:0-16337 GCA_034768845.1 Heliamphora exappendiculata
GACTTATTATATTTGTAAAATATATATTTTATACATATATTAATATTTAAAAAATATTTATTTTATGTAATCGGGGGGGGCGGGGCGAGAAAAAACGAGACGGAGAGAGCAAATATCGTCCCCACCCCCGTTTGTTATCGGGAGCAAAAAAAATCCTACAAAGCGAGGCGGAGATGGGGCGGGGTGGGAAAAATTGCCATTCCTAGTTCGGGCTCGAGTATGGTTGAGGCTGAACTGACTAGCGAGCTCGGTCTGGAGAATTCTGCTATAAAGTTTGCTAAGACCTGCCCCTTAATCGCTGTTCTTGGTTAGAATTTGATGTCGTATTTCTCGAACTCCACTCCCAATTTGGCAATTCTTTCAAAGAAGTCAGCTCGGCGTAACAAGGCTTTAAGCGGGTGTGCAGTCAAAACAATGATTTTATGCGCTTGCAAGTATTGGGCCAGCTTTCGAGATGTCATGACCAGAGCTAGTGTTAGCTTTTTCAGAGGCAAGTATCTAGTCTCGGCGTCGAGGAAGGTGTGGCTGACATAGTAGATGGGAAGCTACTTGACAATATCCAGCCTGACCAGAATGGCACTAATCGCGTGTTCTGACACTGCAAGGTGCATATATAGCTCCTCTCCAAACATGGGCTTGGACAGAAGAGGAGCCGAGGTCGGGTACTCCTTCAATTTTTGACAACTGAAAGAAATGATGTCATTTATCTGATGATCGACTGATAAATCTATTCAGAGCTGCTGCCATTCCTGTTAGTCGCTGTATCTCCCTAACGATCTTTGGGGATTATATGTTCTGAATTACAGCTATCTGGTCGAGGTCTGCTTCGATCCCACTCCTGCTGATCAAATGCCCCAAAAACTTACCCAACTGTACACCAAAAGCACATTTTGACGCATTGAGCCTCAATTTATAGGCTTACAGCACCTCGAAGACGCTGCTCAGGTCGATCAAATGATTTTGTTCTTGCTCGGTCTTCACTACCATATCGTCTGTGTAAACTTCGATGCTTTGACCTAGCATAGGTTGGAATATCTTAGTTACGAGCCTCTAGTAGGTTGCCATAGCATTCTTCAAGCCAAAGGGCATGACCTTGTAGCATATAATCCTTTGAGAGTGATGAAACTGGTCTTCTCTTGATCGTTTGGGCTCAAAGCTTATATGGTGGTAGCCTCTATAGGCATCCAAAAAACTCATGGTTATGTGTTCGGTCGCTGAGTCTACTAGCTGATCAATCTTGGGAAGTGGAAACGAATCTTTAGGGCAAGCTTTGTTCAGGTCAGTAAAATCAACACAAACCCTCCACTTTCCATTTTTCTTCTTCACAACCACAGTGTTAGACAGCCATTTGGGGTACTGCACCTCCCTTATTGCCCTTGCCTCGAGCAATCTTTCAACCTTCTCTGCTACGGCTTCCGAGTGTTGACCCGAAGACCTCTTTCCGCGCTGGACTATCAGATTGTGTGAGGGATCCACGTTCAATTTGTCCTGCATTATTTCTGGGTCGATACCTGGCATTTCATAGGGAGTCCAAGCAAATATCTCCACGTTTGATTTGAGGAAGCTCACCAGGTCGATTTCGTCTTGCTTAGCCATATGAGATCCGAGCAGGAATAAACGATCAGGGTCGTCCTCATTCAACATAATCTTCTTCAGCAGCTCCACCACTTTTTCTGTTGGTGTTCTACCCACGTCTTTCAGGAGTGGCCTATCTTGAACTTCAACCACACACATCTGCTCATCGGTGGATGAGCCTGCTTTTCTTTGAATTGCAGCCATAAAACATTGCTTGGACACTACCTAATCTCCTCGAATTGTTTCCACACCCCTAACGGTTGGGAACTTCAGAACTTGATGATATGCTGAGGGAATGGCCTTAAGCTGGGGAAGCCAAGTCCTCCACATTATAGCATTGTAGGGGGATGGCACATCCACCACCAAAAATTCAATATTCTTGAGCTCGGAGCCTGCCCTAACCGACAGTTGATTCTCCCCATTAGCAGGATGGGCTGACCGTTGAATCCGACCAAAGGGGTGCGACATTTCAACAAATCCTATTTCTTGAGCCCTAACTTTTGGAAAAAGGTCGGCATACATCACCTTCGCCGAGCTTCCTTAACAGACCAAGATACACTTCACCTCATACCTCCCAATCCGGAGGGTTACGACGAGTGCATCGTTGTGCGGGGGTTCAACCCCTTCTAAGTTGGCATGAGTGAAAGTTAGGTTACCCACTAAAAACTCACTATTCGGGAACTTTCTCTTGCTCGAGCCACTTTGATCGAGCTGGGCTTGTATGACTTCTCGACGATGTTCTAGCTCCCGATTTTCACTTCTCGTCTCGTTTGATGTCTCTGTCTTAGGGGCTGTGTATATGACATTAATAACTCCCACTGGTTCATATACTCTTCTATCTTGCTCGGCTTTAGCATGCTGCTCAGCCCGAGTCTTTTCTTTATCAATGTACTGTCCGAGGTTCCTTGCCTTTACCTGCTCCTCCAAGAACCTCTTGAAGGTCTGGCAACGGTCTGTGAAGTGCCTGTGCTCTCTATGGTAAGCACAATGTTTCTTCTCATCCCGTTTGCTGGGATCAGTGAACATCTTTGGTGGCCAGACAAACCACGGTTTATCTTTGATCTGGTCGAGGAGCTTGTTAATGGGCTCTTTGAACACGGTATTGGCCACTTCGTACACTCCGTTTGGCCTCTCGTGCTCTTTTTCCCGACCAGGCTTCTTCTTGGCCGTCTTGTTCTTCTTCTTTTCTGTTCGGGTTCCTTTCTACGCTTCCTGGGCAGGCGTTTCATTACTCATACCTCCCATATACTCCTCGATTTTGGAATACTGCTCGATTCTAAGCATCTGCTCGGACATGCCCTGAGCAGGCCTCTTGGTCAAGGAATGCCTCAATTTGTGGGTTTTATCCCACCCCAACTTGAAAGAGGCCACAACAAGCTGCTCATTGTAATCATCAATATAGTTAAAGGTCTCCCAGTAACACCAAGCATAGGACCTCAAGCTTTCATTCTCAGCTTTCCTCAAGCCGAGCAAAGAATCAATCTCCCTAGGCTGACGACTGTTAGTAATGAACCTTGCTGCGAACAGCTCGACGAGCTGCCTCCAACTTTCAACTGACTCAGCTGGGAGTTTGTCAAACCAACGTAGAGCTACCTCGCCCAATCTGGACAAAAAAATACTACACATCAGGGCATTATTTTCGCTCTAGAGTGCCATCATTTGTTTGAAATGTCCAATATGACCCATATGGTCAGTTTTCCCATCATAGAGGTTGAACTTAGGGGTTTGAAATTTCCTAGGTGGGTCTGTTCCATCCACCTCCCTTGTAAATGGGGAGGCAGATATCTGCTCTAGCACCCTCCGAGCCACGTATTGAGCCGACCTCCCCGTGCCCGGCTGTAATCTTCCCTCGAGTTGGAGGTTCAGCCACTGCTTGAGCTCTTCCTTCTCCTCTGCATGCCCGATCTCTTGGCCAGCCTGCTGTTGCTGCTCATGACAGCACACAACTGGTGCATGGGCGTTGCTGGAGGTCTGTGTCTGCCCCTGTATCCTCCTTTTAGAGCCTGAGACGCGACTCCTCTCAGGGTTTTCTTCACGTCGATCAAGTCGAGGATCCCTCCTTGAACTACGGCTTACCTGAGGTCGAGCAACGCCTCTCCTTTGATCCCTATTGGACCTCTCGTGGTTAGACTGCTCATGCTCGGACCGAGCTCCTGGTGAGCGATGGTTCATCTGAGCCCTCATTTCGTAGAGCTCTTGCTAGAGCCTGACCAATTGTTGATCCCGCCTATTCAGCTTGTCTTGGTGCCCCGCCAACACTTGTTGCATTGTGTAGCGTGAAGGGTAATCCCCTTTAAAAGGCATTGTTTCATGATAGCCCCCAACATGGGTGTGTTCCCTTCGTTGGTTGATCCTAGCTCCACCAACATGAACTTCAGAGGGATCAGGATGTCCCATTCTACGGTGAGTTGTGTGTGATGCTTCTATGCATAGTGCGCGTGGTTCTCTCAGCTCTTCATGATCGTGGTTTCTCCGACTATCCATGGAGGTGTTCTAGATTTTCCCATAGACGGCGCCAAATTGTAGAGGATAAGGATTGGAATTTACTGGTCCCATCCAAGTTGGTTGAGATGTCGGTGGTGAATGCCACGTGTGCGACTGCACAAGAAATGTGTGAGATGCCTGCCAGTGGCTTTATACCGGTAGACCCTCCGACGATCAAGTCAGGCAAGAATTCAAGAGAGAAGGAAGAGCTTGAGAGAGTATTTTGGCAGAGTTTCTGCTAGTAAAATAGTGAGTATACCCGTGTCTTCAAATGTACTGGCTATTTATAGGAAAAAAATATACTTGATTCGCTTATGGAATTCGACCTGACCCGAGCAGGTCGGGTTGTACTCCTTCTCTCTGATCAATGCATAGCAATTAATATTCTGATAGTGACTTTTCAATGCCATCATTAGATCTCTCTACAGGATGCTTTTTTAAGCTCTTTTTGTCATGTCAAGCTGTCTATTAATACTCAGACCTAGTCTAGTCTTGGCTAAGTCAACTCTTTCTGACTCCCTATCCCCAGAGTTGATTTAACTGCCATTGATCACTTATTACGAACTCTTGATACGCGTATTATGGGACATTGATCATAACTATCAATCCCAGATCTCGGCTCTAGGGTTCATATAGCCCGTCTTGCTCGGTTGTGAGTGTCGAGCATTCCTCCTCATGATGCCGAGCACCCCGCCTCCCGGGTCGGGACCGAACTCTAAACTCGAATCTACGGCATCGCACGAGCCATACATCTTGCAGTCTTCAGAGTCCAAACATATTACCCGTATAGCTCGGCTTATTGCCCGAGCTAATATGAATGTGTCAAGGTACGTGACATGGTAAAAAAGATTGTTGCGCTGTACGACCTTCACGTGCGCTCCACGTGATTTTGGTCGGAACTTGATGTCCCACATATTTTATTTTTTGCTTTTAAGGTATAATATTTGTGATACTAATACAACTCATATTATTACTATTGAAAGTAGAGTTTAAAGTTTTAATTAAGAGTTTATTTTTTTTTACTAAAAAAAAATTGCTTGACATGTATATAGATAATTTTAGACATGAAACAAAAATCAGTGGGCTTTTTATAGACCCAAATACTAAGATTAAAAATAATTCATTTTTTTTTTTGCAAAAAAGTCAAAATTTTAATGATTCCAAACAGAGGCATAGTATTGTTATTAATTATTAGAAAACAGCAAGGTCTAGATAAGATGCCTAAAAATTTAATTTTTAGAAAGTTTAACTTTTTTAGAAAAAAAAAATTAGATTGTTTGAAATAGTTTCTTATAGTAGTTTTTTTTTATTAAAATGTCCAATATGCAATTATTTTTTGAAAAATTAGTCTTAAATCCTTGTAATAGCGTCGATTTTGTTTTTCATCCACCATAAAAATTTTAACGCGCAAGGTCCAGTTATACCCTTGAACAAATAAATTCATCTGTGCATTTTTCAAAATATATAGATAAATTTATTTGTATGAAAAACATTGCGCCTTTTTAAAATACGTATAAAGTACACAGATAAATTTACATATTTTACATAAATAAGCAGACAGATAAAATTATATGTGTAAAGAACACTGTATCTTTTTAAAACACGTATAAAGCACACAGATAAATTTATCTGTCTTACATAAATAAGCAAACAAATAAATTTATCTGTGAAATTATACTTATTTCACTAAATAAATAAATTTATCTATCTAGCATTTATCAATACTAGAAAGTAACAGATAAATTTTTTCTGTTTAGCAAATTGTGCTTGTTTCATGAAATAGATAAATTTATTTGTTACTTGTGCTTATTTGACTTAACAGATAAATTTATATGTCTAACATTTGACAATGTTAGAAAAAAATAATAGATAAATTTATCTGTATACATTACATATAAATTTATATATTTGTATTAATTTTATCTGTATTGTAGGCGATTGGATTTTGCGCGTTAAAAAATTTGTTGATAGACTTTGCGCGTTAGTTTATTTTTTTTGAACCTTTCGCTAAAAATCCCATTATTTTTTGCTTATAAGTTGTAGTGATTGAAATATTGACACGATTATTTCATTTTTGTGAAGAGAGTTAGTATTTTTAATTAAGGGTATTATTATTATTTACTCTAAAAAATTAAAATATTTAAATTATGTATAAACTTTTTTTTTGGAAAAAAACCTAACAATTTTTTAAAAATGTCAAACAATACAATTTAAAGTTATTTTTTTTTAAAATCCAACTTTTAAAAGAAGCCAAAACATGGATAAGTTTACTAAAATAATGATTTGGCTAGTTATCCAGAATAACTTCCATTCTAATGGATTGAAGGATAACTAGTTTTATAGGAGGAGATGTAAAAAATAGTTCAGAGATTATAAGTCTTATGAGATTAAATATAAAATTATATATTTATCTTTAAATATAAATCTCAAATTGAAAGCCTAACTATTTTTGTCTTAAGCTCAACCACTTATCTTATCCTAACTTAATTTTATTTTCTTCCAAAATTTTCAAATTTTAGTTGAAGTTTTTTTAGCTTTTCAATTTATCTCCTTGAAAAAAATCAAAATAGTAAAACAATACATATTTATTTATATATAATTTTGATTAAAAACGAAAAACTTAAATATATATATATACACACACACTTATACATAACTTCTATTAAAAATATAAATAAGTAAATTAATAAAATAAAAAATAACTATTGTGTAAAACTAGGCCTTAATAGATAGGCAGCAAAGAGATCATCTTCACCGACTAAGTTGAAAACAAAATTAAGAACATTTTATAAAAAATAAATGTCAAATTATTTGCATGAATATTTTTGTCATCAAATTATTTAGCCCATGTAATACTTATAAAAACAAACAAATAACTAGATTAAATTGCATATGATAAGCACTTATTCTTTGAAATAAATAAACAAAACATTGGTGATGTTTCATATTGTTAAAACAAATAATTTATAGATTATAATTTATAATAAAAGTTGTAAGTATTTGATAAGTATTATAGCTTTTAACTGAAATAGAAAAAAAATTTGTTATAAGTTGTTGCAAAAATTATGAGTACTTAAAAAAATTTATAATTTATAATTAAAATTAATGACAAAAAATTAAAAATTACTAATAATAACTATGCTAAATAATTTCAATAAATTAAAATTAAGACATTTAATTTGGAGAATTTGGAAGCCATGAACAATTTTTTGCTTATTAGCAAATAAGTCAAATATCATTTAAAGCATATCGTTTGAGTGGCTTGTGACTTATTTGCTTATAAGCCAGCTACCCAAACGAGTTTATTTACTTATTTACTTATAAGCAAGCTACTCAAATGAGCTTATTTATTTATTACTTATAAGCCAGCTTATTTGGCTTATAAATCAGCTTATTTGCTTATTTAGCTACTCAAACGAGCTTATTTATTTATTTATTTATTTTTATCTTATTTGATTACTCAAACGATATGATTTATTTTTTAACTTATAAACCAATAAGCAAATAAGTAAAATTATCAAAATGGACAGGTCTTACAACATCCAGAGTCAACGCTACGGCGTCAATTCTACTCAAAACCCCCATCCCCCAAGACCCCTCAAGATTTTCATTTACAGTTTTTAAATGGGTTTACAATGATAATTCGAATCGTTTATTTTATAGGCATTACATAGTAAATTATTTATAAAAAAAATTTACTTCGATCAAATAATCAAGAATATAAAAAAAAATGGGAGTTCAGTAAACAAAATGGATGATAAAAACTTAACAACCTATTTCAAACTTAAATCGTCCATTTTGTGCAATGAACTGCCATTATCTCGTATATGTTTAAATATCCCATTAAAGTAATTGTTTTGTATAAATGATCTACTATGTAATACCTATAAAATAAACGATTCAAATTATCACCTATTTAAAACTCGTAAATTACAGTCACGAGAGGCTTGAAAGGACTTGACACCCAACACTACAGCCATTTATTGTTCGTCTGTCAGTGGAATCCTGATCTAAACCAATACGATAGCACTGTGTGTCGGTAGTTTGCGTGCTAACTCGCTGATCTAAGCACAAATCAGAAGACCTAGATCTCAATTATGTATCTATGAATTGAGGGAGAAAGAGGCATTTTGAGAAGAGAACGTACGTTGAAAACAAGATCAATTAGGGTCTTGAAAAATCATAAACTGATGGAAGGTGAAATACAAGAGCGATCGGAGGAGAGAGATTCAGAGATTACGTCGCCGAAGGTATCCTCCGGCGAAGAGTCGCACCTGGCCGTCGACATTGGAGGTGATTTCTTGCTCTCTTGTTTAATTGCTCTGCATGGACTTTGATTGCTCATTCTTGGGGTTTGTGTGATTATTATTAACGTTTTTCGGCATGTCTTTCCTCGAAGTGTCACACTGCTATTTTGTTCTCTCATTTTTGTCATGAAAATTGGCTGGGTGGGTGGTCGAGGCTTGAGATTTAGGGGTTTGCTCTCCCTTAGGTTCGAAACCTCTTAGATGCTATCAATTATTTGGGACCAGTTTATACGAGACTTTGTCTCGACTTTAATTGGGATACTTGCAAGTGGGCGGTGGGATTAGTCTTCCAGGATTAGTCGAAGTGCATGTAAACTAGCTCAAACACTCTGAGTTATAGAAAAAAAAGAGAAAGAGTCTCAGTACAAAGATTTTGATCACATATTAGTGTTGATACGAACACGTATTATTTTTATTTTTCTAAACAAAACATAATTTTACCGGTAAGAATAAGTGGCATGTGATTGGTTTTGTGTTTTAAATATGTGCATGTGGTTGAACTGTTTGGTTACTCCTGATCTCATGAGAGGTTAAAACACTCAGGGGCGGAGGCATGAAGGGGCGAGGGGGGGTTGCTGACCCCTCTGCCCTCTGGTTTTTTAATTTCTTTTTAATTTTTTTAATAATTATAAAAGATGCCCCCTCTAAAATACATTATTGCCCCCATTGTTCCCTTTAAATTACTTTTCCATCCATAATATAAAAGAAATTGAAATCTAAAATATTTCATTCCCACCAAACAAACCCTAGCGCAGTAGCTCACTGAACGCATGATACAAACCCTTGTCCCTCGCCAGTCGCCGTCGCAGCCTGGAGTGGAGATTACTCACCGGAGCGAACGCACGGAACCCTTGCCAATCGTCGCCACAGCCCACGGCGTCGATGATCTCCTTGCTGCCGTCGTCGGCGTCGCTGGATCTCACGATTCTCAGTCCCTCGTCACCTCGCGCGGCTCGCGCTTGGTACGCCTCCTCAGTCCTCACTGATGTTAGACTCCCTGTTTCTCTGATGTAGTGATGTTAGATACTTAGACTATTTCTGTGTACTCTATTTGACTGTTTCATACTTTAACACTTTTATTTTTTGATTTTTGTTTTTATTTCACTTTCAAGTTTCACACCAGGCCCACAGCCTCACGTGGTAGTACACTAGTACACCTCATAAATCATATTCATAAGAGTCTTAATAGATGTTGTCATATCCCTGTTTGGATAAATCATAATGGTAATAAATTTTGAATTTAAAAATAAAAATTAAACTTTAAATTAGTGTTTTGATTGTGGGACTGCTAGCTTTTGTTTTGATTTTGTTATTTGACATAAATGTTTTATTGTGATTTTTAATATTATTTGATTTCAGATTTGGGTATTGGATCTTTAACTTATGGAGAGATTTTTTAAAAGACAATCAAAATTAGAAGCGACATCTTCTACGAGTTAGTGCACAACTTTAAACAAAGAACGTGTTGAAAGGATTTTACCTGATCTTCTTGCAGTCCTACGACCTCGTATTCTAGATTATGATCCAAATAACAGAGTTCAAGTTGCTTATTTATTGAAAGGCTCTTGCCAACTTCGTAATCACAATTTTTCAAAAAAATAATTTGGACAAACTTTAAGAAGATTTAATCATTCTTGGTTTGATGAGTTTGGTGGTTAGTTAGATTATAGCATTTCAAAAGATGCCGCATATTGTCTTTATTGCTATCTTTTTAAACCCGAGATAGGAGATCAAGCAGGTGGTGATTCTTTCATTACTGAGGGATTTTCAAATTGGAAGAAGAAAGACAGGTTGAATCTTCACATAGGAGGTGTTAATAGTGCTCACTATCAAGCTTCGAGAAAATGTGAGGATTTGTTGAATAAAAAACAACATATTGAAACAATTTTCTCCAAGCTATCAGATGAAGCAAAAATTGATTATCGGATTCGTTTGACTGCATCAATTGATTCCATCAGATATCTTTTGCGACAAGGACTTCCATTCCATGGGCACAATGAATCTGAATATTCAAGAAACCAAGGAAACTTTCTTGAACTTCTGAAGTTTCTTGCCGAACAAAGTGAAAATGTGAAATCTGTTTCACTTAAAAATGCTCCTGAAAATTTGAAGTTGACATCTCATGATATTCAAAAAGATATAGTTAATGCCGCAGCAGTTGAAACAACTAATGCCATTCTTAAAGAGTTTGGTAATAGGCTATTTTCTATTCTCTTAGATGAATCAAGAGATATCTCAACAAAGAAGCAAATGGCGATTGCTTTGAGGTATGTCGATGAAAGGGGATATGTGGTTGAACACTTTTTGGGCATTAAGCATGTTATTAGTACTAGTGCTATTTCACTTAAGAAAGCAATTGAAGAAGTGTTTTCAATACACAATTTGAGCTTTTCTAAATTACGTGGGCAAGGTTATGATGGAGCTAGCAATATGCAAGGAAAATTCAATGGACTAAAAACACTTATTTTGCAAGAGAATCAGTGTGCATATTATGTTCATTGTTTTGCTCATCAACTTCAATTAGCTCTTGTGGCAGTCCCGAAGAATCATATACATATGGCTAATCTTTTTTACTTGGTTTCAAACATAGTCAATGTTGTGGGAGCTTCATGCAAGCGTCGAGATATTCTTCGGGAGAAGCAAGCTGCTAAAGTTATCGAAACTCTAAGTAATTGTGAGATAACAAGGGGGACAGACTCAATCAAGAGACTACTCTCATTCATGCTAATGATACACGTTGGGGATCACATTATGGGATTTTGCTTAGTTTGATTAGCATGTTTTCAGTTGTGATTGAAGTGCTCGATGTCATAGTGGAGGATGGATCCAATTCAGAACAAAGAGCAGAAGCATTTCGTCTATTGGAATCAATGCAGTCTTTTGAATTTGTGTTCAGTCTACATTTGATGAGAGCTCTTTTGGGAATTACAAATGATTTATCTCAAGTTTTACAAAGAAAATATCAAGATATTGTCAATGCCATGAAATTGGTTCAAGTTTCTAAACAACGATTCCAAATGTTGAAGGATAGTGGCTGGAGTTCTTTGGTAGATAAAGTTTTATTATGTTGTGGGAAACATCAAATTGATGTTCCTAATATGGATGGAACATATGTTATTCGAGAAAGATCGAGGCGTAGAGCTCAAGACAAGACAAACTCTCATCACTACCGTGCCGAGTTATTCTATACTATCGTTGATATGCAAATCCAAGAGCTCAATAATCGTTTTAATGAGGTGAATACCGAATTACTTTTTTGTGTTGCATGTCTAAATCCAATTGATTCATTTGCAGCTTTTCACAAGGAAAAATTGATTCGATTTGCCAAATTCTACCCAAACGATTTTTCAGAGGTGGAGATATTAGCAATTTTTGATCAACTTCAGAATTTCATTTTGGACGTACGCTCTAGTATTGAGTTTTCTGATTTAAAAGGAATAGGGAATCTTGCACAGAAGATGGTAAAGACCAAAAAAGATAGAGGATACCCCTCGGTTTACAAGCTTTTAACGTTGGCCTTGATTTTACCGGTTGCGACAGTTATATTAGAGAGGGCATTTTCTGCTATGAAGATTGTAAAAAGTCGACTTTGCAATCGAATGGGTGATCAGTGGATGCATGATAGTTTACTTGTATATATTGAGAAAGAAATGTTTGATAGTATTACAAATGAAATTATCATGTATCGTTTTCAAAATATGAAAAGTCGTCGTGGTCAACTGTAATCAAATTATAAATTATTAATATATTTGAACTTTTTGAGTAACACTTTAATTTACTGCATACAATTTTAAATATTTGACCCCTCTGGACATAATTCCTGGCTTCGCCCCTGAAAACACTGTTGGAAAGTTGGTAGCCAATGCTCCAGTTGTTGATTTACTTTATCTCGTGTTTGGTAGGCAACTTGGAATTTAATTCTTTTGCTTTAGGTTTCATATTGGGTTAAAAAGAAAGAAAAATGATGGATGGTACTAAGTAAAAGAAAGTAAAGTGGATTGTGGTTTTCCAAGGAGCCGTGGGCTCAACGATAGGGGTATTGGGGCTGAATTGTGGGAAATTTGGAGGGCGATACAATTGGCAACGCAGTAAGGTTTCCCCAGGGTGATTGTAACTATTGATTCAAAGGAAGTTGTTACTGCCCGCCGTCTCCCAGCAAAATGAGGTTCATCCTCATCGTAATCTCATTGAAAAGATCACCTTGGCCATGAAGGGTTTTCAACTTTGTCAACTGGTACATGTGTTGAGGGAAGCAAATTTATGTCCTGATTTCTTAGCAAAAAGGGTTCTACCTTGGTTGCCTATATGAAGATTCTAGATGAATGGGGTGGATGTTTCAATGTTGGATTATTAAGCAACTTCTCACGATTCTCTTTTCAAAAATGCAATGCAAACAATTAGTTTGGAAAAGTGGGTCTAAATTTCTTGATAGATTCCACCCGAAAATCTAGTTTTTATTCGAATCCCAACTCAACCCCTCACCTGCCAGTCCCCGAATCCCAGGGGTAGGATTTTCCCTATTATGAATCTACTCAGATCAGAACTGAACTAGTTGATTCTCTTTGGCTTATTCTAAGGGAAGTGCCTAAGTGCTTAGTTGTGGGGGTAGTTTTTGACAGGAGTGGCCATGGGCTACCTAGAAAGATTGTTGTTTAGTTCATTTGCTTGGGGCTGCAGTCCCCAGGGTACCAAAAAAAGAAAGTAGAGTGAATGAAAGGAAAAGGAAATAAAAAATACATTTTCAATATGTAATTGATTGGCTAGAAAGTAGTATAATTTATTTACATGCATTTTCTTGGGTAGAAAGTTTGGCTAGAGTGATACAAGAAAATTAAATTTAATCGTTCGAAAAACATGGCATTTAGACTTTTTAAAATTTGCCTAAATTAGCCTTGTCCACAATAGAGAATTTATATATATATATATATATATATATATATATATATGGGATGAATAAATACAAAATCTAAATAGTAGATGCCAATTTTCATGGATAATTTTTTGTTTTTTCTAGTGATTTTACGGGAAATATGAGTCGTGCATGCTAGAAAATAAGTGGTTACTTCGTTCCTATTTTTCTATAAATTTCTCCTTTCAATCACTTTCTACGACTCTCTGCGTAACCAAACAGGGACTTGGGCATGTTTGGTATTGGGAATAGATAAAGGATTGGAGGATGGTGTGATTTGTTGTAATTGGGCCCTTATTTAAATATTTTTTAAAATGTTCTCTTGGTGGACCTCTTGTCCCTTCTCTTATTGTACTATTCTATTCTAATTAATACATATTCTTGTTGGTGATCGAAAAGAAAGATAGAGAGACGAAAAGAAAAATCAGAATTTTGTTTTCTTCCTTTGTTTGGTTCCAATGAAAAATAAGTGGAAAGTGATTTTTATGTAGACATTCCTATACTTTTCTTTCATCTTTTCCTTTGATACTTTAAGTTATCATATTAATTTCCTTCCTTTTTCTTTTAGAGTCAAACAATGAGAAGTTATTTTCCTTCTGACTTTCCTTTCCTTTCCTCCCCCCTTACAAAACCAAACAGAGAAAAATAACTACCTTATCTAATATTTCTTCACTTCATTACCTTTCCTTGTCTCTCTCTTCCTAAAGTTCTCAATATAGTCTTGGTGTAAAAACCAAGTTTATCCACGGGCCACTGCATTCAAATTTGAATATACCGGCATGACTATATCAGGTGCCATTGCTCCTTCAAAAGTTAGGTGTTCCTTGGATTGTGCCTTGTTGCTTTTGGGTCATGCCACGTTGATTTTCCTCCTTCCCCTCGTATTATTGCTTCAATTTGCCTAAAAAGAGAAGTCTATGAAGCTAATTCATTCAAATTGCTTTTATATTATCTTAGTAAGGAATATAACAAATCAGGGTTTATTCTCGGCAGTGCATGTAGAAAGTGAGCATCTTCCAACATTTTTTTAGGTTGCTAATTTACTTTCTTATTCAACGGAACTTTCCCGTCCCTCATCAATCATTTTGTATCATTTTACAAAATTCCAGCACATTTTTTTAAGTAAAGTAGTAAACCTTCCACATTATGCATTGTATACTCCACTTGTGACAAGTCCTAAGACGTAATGCTTGTAAGTTGTCATGTTGTAAACATATTGGATGATCGCTTGCATTGTCCACACTTGCAACTAGCGAAGTAAAATTTTGATAAATAACTTTTTTAATTGACTTTTTAGTGTATTTTGTGTAAGTGACTTTTCAGTGATCTTGATTGTGCCGTAACTATATTGACTGTATTTAGTAACTTAGTGTTTGTTGGTAGGTTCTCTCATCAAATTGGCATATTCCTCAAGTAGCAATAGCCCTGGGGTTGATGATAAGGACAAAATGTCTTCAAAGGAAAGTTTGGGAGTTACCGATGGCAGTAGCAATTATCCAGTCCTCTGTGGGACGCTCCATTTTGCAAAGTTTGAGACGAGCAAGATCAACGACTGCTTGGAATTTATTTCGTCGAAGCAGCTTCACCGCTGTGGTACGGTCTATGTTGTTACCTTTGTAACTTCAAATTGAATCACTACAAATTTATGAATTGGGAAAACTAGATTCAGGGATGGTTCGTACCTACTCCCTAAGTGCTTTTTTTCTTTTCTTTTCTTTTCTTTTCTTTTGTTTTTGGTTGTGGTCTTCTTTAGGAGCGAGGATGAAGTCACTGATCAATGGCAGTGCCATCCGTTCTTATTTTAATTGAATCTGGAATGATCATGGGTGCAAACTCAAGTAGCTTGTTTAAGCTTGGTTAGTTTCTGGTTGGTGTAGCTCTAGATTGTTCATCAATCATCGTCTTCATGAGTTGCTTAATCAGCTTATCCAACCATTAAGTTTTCTGCCAGAATGTGGCATTCCTACCTTTACTAACAGAAGTTTGTATTGGCAATATCTTTCATTTAAGGGTTATGCTAATGACAGCTCACTGGGCTTACTGTTAAGGTGAGGAGAATGCCAATATATAGGGAGTTTTGAGGCACTTTTCATACATTTTCAAGCATTGCTACATATTTCAAAGCACTTTTCACACATTTCAAGCATTTTACTCACGTACATCAAGGTTGATGACAATCTTTTGGCTGTCATTAGCATTTTCCTTCATACAATAATATCTAATGCTATATGCTGGTTGTAAATTTTATTGTTTGCCCTATTTACGATATATTTATGTATTTATTTTTGTGGTCTTTTCAGTCGGATAGTTTCTTTTAGCGCCATGTTGATGACTACCTAAACCATTTAAGCATGTACCAAGTCAAGCATATTGTTGGTCAACATTGACTGGTCAAACAATTGAACTCAAACTAAATCTCAAAGTTAGCTTGTTGGAAAACCATAACTTCAAAATTATTTCTAAAACGATTTATGAAAGACATAGATACAATCTGCTCAATTAAAAAGGTAAGGAGAGGTCAATCTTTGAATTCCAACTGTCATTCGCAAAGCACGATATCTCCATCTTTCCTTACGTTATTTTTAAAGGAAAACAAAAATTAGAAATGCGCATTATGAATTAACAAACTTCGTTTAGACAAGATTATCCTCTTATCTAATTTGAAAATTGGACTTTGTGAGAAAATATTATGGGATGCGAGTCATAGAAAAAATCCAAAGGGAAATATGTAAAAATGTCATAGCTATCCCAAATGGGTTATTAGATTTTGTTGTAGAGGTCAATTCTCATTTTAAGTCATTCTTAATCAAACCAAACCAAACTAAGTTTTCCGCTCCAAACAATTAGGATCGGCTATATGAATGCTTTTACGCCATTGGGCTCTACAAAGGGCTATATGTTTAGTTAAATTCAATAAGTTTATACATTTTTTATTACAACATGTTATATCAATTTAAGATTTCAGGTCATTCTTATTATAGTATGTTAGAACAAGAACATGTTCCCCGCATGGGTCTTTAGAGCTCATTTCATATTCCAATACTTGTTTTTTTCGAAAAAGG
>JAOTRH010094189.1:0-16337 GCA_034768845.1 Heliamphora exappendiculata
ATAAGTTTATAGTTTATAAATTATTAAATTTATAGTTTATTATTTATTATAAGTTTATTAGTTAATTAGTTTATAAGTTTATAATTTATTATTAGTTATTAGTTTATTATAATTTTTTACTTTATTAGTTTACTAGTTTATTATTTTATTATAAGTTTATATTTTATTAGTTTATAAGTTTATAGCTTATATTATTATAAATTTACTAGTTTCTTATGTTGCCAAAAATAATAAAATGAAAGAAAAATAAGAAAACATAATGTTTTGAGGCACGATAAATCATTTTCTTTAAGTCGATTTTTGCCCTCACTCTAAAAGAGTTTGCTTTCGGATTTTTGGCAAATTGCCTCCAGAATATAACAAAATCTCGTGATCTACGTATAGCAATTCTAGAGATTTTTTAAATTTCTCATATGATGCCTGAAGGATAATACGAATTATATATCTGTCAAATTATGCCTTTATAGAATACATATGAACATACTTAAAAGATTACATTTATTCATTAATGGTAATTAATGACTGTTATTATGAGCCGTCATGACTGCTAATTTCAAATTTAAACTGATTTTAACATTTAGAAAAGAGATTGTTAATTTTAAAAATTAAGCTGCTTTTTAACAGTCTGAAAGGGATAATCATCCAGTATTTCTCACTGTTAGTGACTAAAATATATCAAACATTAGATCGCAATCGCAAGTGTACGCGCCAAGTGTCCAAGTGTTAAGTGCACTACTAAAATGCCAACAATGTGCCACATTGCGTTTATTGTTTACGCGCGTGCGTTCTCCATTGCTTCGCACGATAGTACACAAGAATGCCATCCCTTTTTGTATTTAATAAATACAATATGACTAAAAGACA
The DNA here is from genome assembly GCA_034768845.1 of Heliamphora exappendiculata. Taxonomy (NCBI): domain Eukaryota; kingdom Viridiplantae; phylum Streptophyta; class Magnoliopsida; order Ericales; family Sarraceniaceae; genus Heliamphora; species Heliamphora exappendiculata. The sequence continues at coordinate 865 of JAOTRH010094189.1, forward strand.
TCTATTTATTAATTAAAGAAAAATTTTATAAACTTTAAATGTGGGATGAGATACTTTCCAACCTAAGAGGAGTCATTTTTTCTTCATTCTTTATTACAACCAATATATATATATATATATATATATATATATAATAGTTCCCCAGTATATTGTAATATAGAACGTATTATCATTAACAGCGATATATTCATGCATAGAAGAAGGTATCTCTCGATTTAAACTTTCATTTAATGTAATTATTTCAGAATTTTAAGAAAGTTAAGGATAGTCTTAGCTTAAACCGAAGCTCTAATGCCTTAGAATCGAAAATAATACACACGAAAATATCTAATTTTATTGAGAAATTCAATTAAAATTTAGCACTATTGTGGCCGTGTGCTATATCCTGATTTTATGAACATTTATAAGAGTATACCTCATCTCTTGTTAGAAGTGGCACCACTTCTATGTCCGTATAGGTGAAATTCTTTTTAATGTTCCTGTTACGAAGATTTTTTTATTTTATTTTGAACTTCATTAAGAGTGAAACTCATTCTTTATAATCGTAACAGTTAACACTAATCCATCCTAAATGGGACAATGTATTTCAGTGCCACACTGTTCACATATTAGTAACTTCATGTTATCCATTAAACATTTTTTTTTATATAATAACAAAGCAAAGTTAGGTTTCCATTACTAGGGATTCTTTAGAAGGGTTTTAGTCCCATTTCAGTGAATGTTATCTTTACTAATTATCGAGATAACTTTTTGGTAAAAGGGTCAACCAAGTTACTACTTGACCTTACATAGACAATTGTTATGATTCCTTTCAGAATTAATTGTCTAACATATTCATGTCTTAAACTAATATGTTTAGATTTTTTATTATACATATTACTGTATACTCTAGACATGGTAGTTTTACTACACAGTACAAAAAAATGGCTACCATTGATTATGACCACAACTCTATATCCAATATGTTGTTGAGCTATTCTGCCTTTTTGCATGCTGCTGCTAATGCTAATAATGCACCACATTGTGCTCATTGCTCGCACAATGCGAGTGCGTGCTCCAGTGCAACGCACTGTAGCACGTATAATTACTATTGCTTTTTGTATTTAATAAATACAGCATGACTAAAAGACATTTATTTATTAACTAAAAATTTTTTTTGTAAACTTTCAATGTGAGATGAGGTACTTTCCAACCTAAGAATAGTCATTTCTTCTTCCTTCTTTATTACAACCTATTTATACATATATATTGTTATATATATACATATGTATATAACATATTATAAGTTTATTAATAAATGCAATAAGCTTGAATATTTTAAATAATTAAATGCAATATAAATTTTATTATTCAAAACTCAAATTTTACCAATTACATAAATATTATATTTTACACTTCATAAGTGTATTATACTAGTTTATAGTTTATTAATTAGTTAAGTTTATAGTTTATTAGTTTATATGTTTATTAGTTTATAGTTTAATAGAAGTTTGTTAATTTATTATAAATTAATAGTTTATTAGTTTATAAGTTTATAATTTACTTATTATATATTAATATTAGACATTAGCTTATAGTTTACTTATTATGTATTAATATTTGGGCCAAATGGACTGGGCAGTCCATGAATTCAGAAGGAATAGTCCAAGTATGCAAGTATACTCCTCGAGCTTGGGTGGGCACGAATTTTTTCAGACCGGACTAGACCCGTACAGTAACGGGTTTCGAACCACCCACGAGCTTCAAACCAAATTTACAACCTTAGATGCACATTAACATAAATTAAATTAACAATTGGCGACAAGAGAAGAGGCAAAAGTTGTTTGCCAGATGAGACTATAATTTTTCTATTTTTTTAAAGGTTTAATATAGTCTTACATGGTGCTTTTAATTCGTAATATTCGGGATACTACTATAGCTTTGTTTATTTTGTGAGTATAGGTAAATTTTTTCATGAAGAGTGTTATGATTATTTTATTTAAAAATATTAGAGCATGTTTGAATTAAGAGATTGGAAAATGTCGAATTAAACTAAAAAAGATGTGAGCCTCACACGTTCAGTTTTTATTTTCTCGAATTATTAATTTTGTGTTTGTATTGCAAAATTAGAACTAATAATTCTACGAATATTAAATTACTAATACCTTATTTATGATATTAATAATACAAAATCTCATTGATATTATTAGTACTAGCTCCAAATTATATTATGTGCCCAACTAACAGTCATACAGAACACTATAAATCTTATTCCACTCTTTATCCCACCCTAACTAAACAAGAATTAAATTTCTCACTATATATATAATTTATTCTATAATTTTCTGGTATTAAAAAAATTATGTAGAACTCACAATATTATTTATTCCTCATATCCTATTCAATTTGATTCGAAATACCAAACGAGCCCTTAGATACTTAATTAAGCTATATTTGATTGATCGGATGAATAATGAGGGGATGTATAATTCCGCTTGATAAGTAGTTTCATTGGATTAATAATGAATATATTATTAATACTATATTCTTTTAAGTATTGTATATATCATATTTTTTTGAATTAGTTATCCAATAGATGCATAATCCTTCCACAACTTGTTAAATTTAAATAAAAAATATATAATTTAATTTTATGTGTAATCTGGTCAATCGAACATACTCTTAGAGTGTTATGGATGTGAATAAGTTTTGTTGGAAAAAAGTAAAAATAGTTAGCTTTTTGTGGTGGCAAACAGTATGACTATTTTTTTTTCTTTGCAAAAAGATTTAGCTTTTAACTTATTTAAAGTAGGGACTAAAATTTTCTGAAAAGAGAATAGGCAATAATCTAACTTGGTACTTTTAAGTTGTAAAATGGTTGGTGAACTCGTTTGTCAACTTAATTTTAAGTTAGAATTTTTATTTGAAATTATTTTAAATTAAATAAGTAAAAAATATTTAATGAACTGGATATATAATTTTAAGTTAAAAGATAATAAGTTAAAAAACTTGACTTAAAATGACTTTAAGCAAAAGAACTTTAAGCTAGCAAAAAATTATTATAATAAGCCTAAATTTTATATTTACATAATTTTGTATTTAATATAAATCTTGTAATAGGACGCAACAAAAGTGGAGTTTGAGGTGGCAAAGCAATCTGAATTGCCAGTGATTCGCGCGATGTCGGCCTTGAGCTTATCGAGCTTAAACTAATCGGTGGAGAGATACCTATCGACACTGACCAAGTTGACGACCCCAATATCAACGACGAAATCCTCGACACTATAACCTACATAGAGGTGATCTCGATTCGCTACTCCTTTCGTCAAAATCCTCCACATTATAACCCACATCCTCATTTTCATACTCCTGCCAAAAACTCCACTGACCAAGTAGCGGCAATGGGCGGAGCTCTGGCGAGTTCAATTTTCTCAAATTTACTCCCCGGCAAGATTAGGGTTTACCAGTTGCCTATTATTTATATTTCTTTAGTTAAAAAAAGACATGTGAAATATTAAAAAAAAAAAATAATACCGTAAAAAAGTTCTGTTAATACTTTAACACCGTTAGTACCAAATGAGAAATATAATACTGGCAACTAAAATAGAAGGCAATTTAGTGTCATTTCAATAATTTTGAAAAAAATTCTTGAAATAAGCCTAAATTTAAGGGGATGTGAGGGTAATTTACATAATAATATATAATAGTGCAGGTAAAAAATTACATAATTAATTTTTCGTTCATTCTTGACTTAAAATGGTTTCAAATCGAATTCTATATCGAATTTTAGTGTAGATGATATAATAAACGGTTTAAATCATTGATATCATCTTGAAATTTTGATACAATTTAAGTTTATTTTGATAATATTTTTTGTTTTTTTTTGTAAAATGCATAGAAAATATCATTCATACAAAAATAGGAATTAATTAGATATGAATAAATAAATTATTTAAATTATATATTTTAAATAAAATATACGATATATCCAACAATAAGTCGCGTTCTTGCACGCGAGTCCGTAATGGATTAACGCTGAAAAAGATTTACTAGAAAATAAAAAAATTTATATTCAAAAAGTTAGATCAAACACATTTATTACGTCCAACAAAATCATCTCCCTTCAATGCTTTGATATCAGATTTTCGAAGGGTGTTCTTCCCTCGCTCTTCAAACCTTCGCGCGACTTCATGCACATCAATGTGTTTCCTATATACTTATACGATCGATAAGTGTAGATCTTTTGCAGCATTCTCTGACATCAAAACTGTTGAATTTGGTGAGCAGTTGCATAATCATGTTTTCAAATCAGGTCTTGTGGGCAAAAGCTCTATTCGATTGGTATTCGAAATTGTTGCTTGTCAATTATACGGCAGCAATGTTCGACGAAATCCCTCTTACAAACATCGTATGAGCAACTGCGCATAAGCATGTTTTCAAATCGGGTCTTGTGGGCAAGCGCTCTATTCGTTTGTTATTTGAAATTGTTGCTTATCAATTATGCGGCAGCAATGTTCGACGAAATTCCTCTTACAAACATCGTATTCGCAAATGCTTTTTTGTCAGCCTATGCTGACGTTAAATTGTAAGTTGAGGGACTTGAAATTGTTCGGAAGATGCCCATAAAATCTGAGCTATGATAAATATCTGCACTTTTGTCGTATTGTATTGAGTCTTATTGGATATTTATTAGCTATACATCCCCTCACTTATCGAAAGCAAACCAAAAAGAAGAAGAAGGGATCCTACTTAGATGGGGTGACATTTGTGACCTCCATCTCTGCTTGTGGACACACTGACCAAGTCAATCATGGGATTGTGTCTTATTTATTTATTCCATGGTTTGTGAGTTTGGATTGGATCCTAGACCAAAACATTCCAGTTTCCTGGTTGATTTGCCTTTTCAAGCTGGTGAGTTGGACAAGGCTTGGAAGTTGGTAAATGAAAAGCCATATAAAGCGAATCACAGATTGTACTGTATCCATGTGGGGGGATTTGCTTAGTGCCATCAATGTGTTATGGGAAAATAAAAAATAACGCAGACACACGCATGAGACACGATTTACGTGGTTCATCAAAATTATGACTAAGTTCACGGAGTTGCGGCGATTTCATCATGAAAAGAATCGATACAATACAAAGGTTAAAACCCTAATAAAAAAATAACAAATATAAATACCCACAATGGGGTTGAAAGCCAAAATGGGTCAACAACGGCTTAGGGCTAATGATCCGATCCTACGCTACATGGATTAAATCTCACAAAAAATCCATTTAAAACCGTAGTGCCTTTGAAACAGGTCAATTTGTGGATCGGACCCCCTCTTTCTCCCAGAAAAGAAAGGCTCCACACGTGACACGCCTAGCACGATGAATGTGAGAATATGTTGATTTGGCTACATTGTCTGCTCAAAGAGTTCTTGAATTGGACACTCAGAATGTAGGGATTTATGATTTATGTTTAACAGCCAAATATGTATGCTAGGTAAGATTGTGCAGGTTGCTAATAGTTTGTAGAATTTATAAACTATTGATTGATGTAAGTTTATTGTAGAGAGATGATTCCGTTTTTGTCATAATTCCCTTGTTAAACTACCCATATTTACGTGTTACAAGTAAATGATTCGAAAAACTGAATTGATAAAGGATGTGATTTGCATCCTGACTAAGGCAAGAAAGGCTGAATACATGGAACCAATATCTAGAATGGGATGAGACTGATAAGCCATACCTTTGCAATCCTAAATACTGGATATTAAGAAGGCTGATTTCCCATCCATAGCTGTATTTGTGCTTCAGTTTGTTGGAAGTAAAACTCAATTTCTTCTTGTAATGAAAAGGCGAGCATAGAAAATGGAGATTTCAACCACTGGATTGTTGCTTTGTGCATAATTTTGAGAGTTGTAGTAGTAAACTAGTAATCCAGAGCGCTGCTCTCATCGAAATAAAGAGAGCATCACCAAAGTTCTTGCCTTCTCGGTAACTGTAGTTTTTTTTTTTGGCAGAAAATGGCTGGCGGTTGATTCAAGCCCACGTTCAGGGTTCCAGCATTGATAGTTTGCTAACTTTGTGTACTACATATTCAGTTCATGACCTACCATTTTGAAGAAATAACTCAGCTGGTTTCTGCTACTCCTAAGGTGATAAAATCATCATTATTTCTCCTGTGCTATCTTTCTTGTTTTTTCTCTTCCTTACCAATTTACATTAGCTAACTGGAGGTTAATGAATTATCACTTCAATTTCTTGTCATAAGATTTTAACATTCTTGGAAGCACGATGGATATCATGGATTATGTCTATGATCTTTGTTGCTTTCTCTAAGAATAATGGAGGCCTTATGTCTGGTATTTAGATGTTGCAGACTGCTACTTCAGGGCTTTTGTTTAATGGTTTTCTTTGAACTGTGCTGTAATTCTCCCCAACAGAAGTTGGTGCAGGTCCATCTGAGAGCAAGTTACTCCAGCAGTAACAAGAACCTTCATGGTTTAAAGGGTATTATTTGACAAAGTACACAATTATTATTGATTCTTTCATGTTTCATTCGGTAAGTTCTTTCAAATATTGTCATCATCTTTGTTGACTGTACTCTTGCTCATATCCTTCCGGGGTATAACTGAAGCTCTACTTTTTATACAGGTTCTTTAATATGCGAAAGGGTTAAATATCAATACAGTTTGCATGTCGAGCTGCTTTTGATTTGAACTCCTATGCACATTTGGAATAATGAAAAACTCTGTTGAGGAATACTAGAATTGTGCTAAACAGAGGTAATAGTATGGCTTCCATTTAAGGAGTTGAGCTTTAATTTATGTGACCTGCATAGTAGTCCAAAATGATCACCTCATCCTTCATACACATCCACACTACTTCTGTCAAATAAGGGTTTTAACTAATATCATATTTGCTTGGTTTAGTGGATCTATCTTTTTTAAGGAGGAAAGAATACAGTAAAAGGTATTTCTTGCTAGTATTCCTAATAGCTTTCTAATGCTTCTTAGAAAAAGGCTTGCTATAATGGTTGCAATGGCCAAATTATAACAGGACAATCAAAAAACTATGCTCCAGCGGTGGGTTATTGGGCATGCTATATTTTAGCAAGAATGAATCTGCTATGACATCATCAATGTTTTTGAGGGGAAGGGGGATAAATAATCCCAAAGGGGGTAACAACTAATTCCAAGGGGGAGGTGAGACAACTTACCCTATGAATACTAGACTATTAGCCTCCATATGAGTGACTAAAATCCAGGCTGGTGAACCAAACATAGGACTAGCAATCCAATAACACAAATTCTTAAAATGTGGGTCCCACATGTTTTTTAGTCTAGCCTAATTCCCCCGGGTGCAACATAACAAACATGGCCTTATTGTGCTAAAATAACATTGAACCCTTGGAACAACATTGTTATGATTTGGAAAAATGGAGATTTCATACACTGCATTGTTTTCATTGTGCACAATCGGAGAGTTGGAGTAGTAAACTACTAATCCTGTGACGTGCTCTAATGGAAATAAAGAGAACACCACTGAAGTTCGCGGTAGCTATAGTTCTTTGTTTTTTAGCAGAAGATGGGGGTTGATTCATGCCCACGTTCGTGGTTCTAGCATTGTTAGTCCGCTAACTTTCTATACTCCTACATATTCAGTTCATGACCTACCCTTTTGAAGAAATAACTCAGCTTGTTTGCGCTGCTCTTTAAGTTGATAAAGTGATCATTATTTCTCGTGTGCGATCTTTCTTGTTTTTCTATTCTTGATCAATTTACATTGGCTAATTGGGGGTATTGAATTCTCACTTTAATTTCTTGTCATGAGATTGTGTAGTGCCCTTTTGGTATAAACGAATAATCAACAATAATATAGATGTGAAATATGCAAAGTAGCCAAAAAACACATAATGGAGAGAGATCGAGTTGGGAAAAGAAGAAGGCTAATCGAGTATGGAGTATTGGCAGTATGAACAGTGTAACAGGCTTTTTAAACTGATTATTACTAGATGCACGACTATCCCTCCTATTTATAACACTCAGAGGAGTTTTGTTAGGATCAGAATAGGACTCCCTAGGAGATATAATTAGATCACGAAAGGTGATCTTGGAAAATCAAGTAATTCTATCCAAAAAATTGTCCAATAAGTGTTCTACTCCAATTCAACTAGGTCGGCCACCGGAAGCCTCGTGGATACCCGACCCATTTGAGTCAAGTACCCGATCCACTCGAGTTGAGTGACTCGGGGGTCACTCGAGTGGGTGGGTCCGCATTGTCTGACAAATTCTTTTCTTAGCCACCAAGCCACATGTCTCCCATCGTCCCATGCAGGATTTGTACTGCTATTGTCTTCATTGTCTCTATGACAGTTTTTCGATTGTCAGAGGAATCCATATTGATATAGCTTGTGCTATATATGTTTGCTTTCACTCAGTCTGTGCTGAGCCACATAGTCTGTGCTATGTCATAGTAATTAGGTAGTCAGAGCTACACACCCTGTGTTATTTTCAAGACTTGTGTCATGGTAATAATACACTTTGTGCTGTCTTCATGGTCTGTGCCATGGGAGTATAGCAAAGTAGTCAAGACTACTGTTATAGTTTGTGTTATGCTTCACAGTCTGTACAATGGAATGTCTTCATTCGTAGTCAGGGCTACGCTTCGTAATATGTGGTACGGGATATCATGTACCTTCTATATATTGAGCAACAATGATAGATACTCGAGCTACTGGGATCTTAGTGACTCGAGTAGGTCGAGTCCGAGCATTAGGGACTGTATACCCAACCGTGCTTTTCCCATGGTTATAGGCCGAGCTACTCAGGGAGTGCCACTCGAGTAAGTCACACTAAGTCGTGTAGGGTTATAAAAGCCTTGCGGTGCAGAGCAGATATCGATTGCCTTCATGATGTTCGAGTAACTCCACCTAAGACACTCGAGTAACTTGGCGAAGTCACTCGAGTAACACTGGTTGGTGGAACTACTAATGATACCAGTAGCTCAAGTATGTCAGAATTGAGTTCCTGCATATCTTGAGTGATTATTTTAAGGCTCGTCTAACAGAGACATATTTAAAAGTAGCTTGGCAACTTAAGTAACTCAAACAACTCGAGTGACTCAAACAATCAGTTCGTGCTTCCACGACTTCTTCTGCTGTACTGGCAAGTCAATGGATTCCTTCTGAATGGTTCGGTTTCTCAATAACCCGAGTGACTCGAATCTTGAGTTCTGTATTTTCGATTTTCTTATGATAATAACCATCTACAGATTGTAATATTCTCAAAAGGATAATGGATATCATGGATTATTTCTACAATCTATGTTGCTTTCGCGTGAGTAATGGAGGCTTATGACTTGTATATATATTGCAGAGTGGTGCTCAGGTTTTGAAAGACTTCGTGTAGTTATTTAGTGACATCCTGTTCTTCACTTAGAAAGTGATTTGGAAGAAAAGAATTTTGTTTAATGTTTCTTCCTACTAAACTTTAATTCTCCCAGCTCAAAATGGTGCAGGTGCATCTGAGAGCAAGTTACTACAGCAGTAACTAGAACCTTCATGATTTAAAGGCTTTAATTTGACAAAGTACACAATTTTTATTGTTTTTTCTATGTTTCATTTGGTAAGTTCGTTCTTTCAAATATTGTCATCATCTTTATTGGCTGTACATTTGATCACATCCTCCAGGGGCATAACTGAAGCTCCACTTTTTATATAGATTCTTTAATATGTGACAAGGGTTAAATATCAATACCGTTTGCACGTCGGGCTGCATGATTTGAATTCCTATGCACATTCGGCATAATGACAATCTCTGTTGAGGAATACCAGAATTGAGCTAGAAAGAGGTAATAATACAGTAAAAGCTATATCCTCATAGTATTCCCAATTAGCTTTCTAATGCTTCTTAGAGCAACTCCAATGGCTTGCTATAATGGCTGCTGTAGCATGACAACCAAAAATTATTCTCCAGCATTGTGCTATTGAGCATGTTATATTTTTGCAATTCTAAATCTGCTATGGCATTGTGAATGCTTTTGATATGATGGTTGGAGCTAATTTATTGCACTAAAATAGCATTGAACCGTTGGAGAAACATTGCTATAATTTGGCAAAATGATACTGTTCACTGCTATAATTTGGCAATAGCACTGAAGTTGCTCTTAGCAACTCCTGATACTAACCCATTTTTAATGTAAGGACCCAAGTGGTATAATGACATAATAATTTGAACAAAGAGACTAGCAATGGTTCCTAAAAATTTAAGCTTAAGTTATTAGTGATAACTTTGCTATATAATGAAACATTTAGGCTATTACTAATAATTTGGTTTTAACTTTTGAGATATATTGTTAAGTTTTTTATTCAAGTTATTAGAATAGTAATTTACTCGAATAATTACAATTTCACGGTTTTCATCTGGCTCAAATTTGTCAAACATATTGCCATTCTATGTTGTTCTCTGAATCACCGAATTCTAGCACCATTTCTCTTACATATCATATGTTACTTGTGAACAGGGCTAGAGAGCCATTCTCTGGTACCTCCTCCATTAGTCCTTTTAGGCTCCAAAGTGTAGGAGGTGATGAAGAATGGGTTCCTCAATTTCAGCGTTCTCATGGGTCCTCCATGTGCTGTCAGTGGTCATTGTAAAAAAGAATAATCGATTATTAGAAAAGCTTAACCTCTCAATTAGAGAGGTCCACTAAATATACTAATTATAAGGATTAAGAAAAACCCTAATAGGTCCTTATAATTAACGGGCCTATGTACAGATAATATATATACATAATATCACTAGCACTCTCCCTCAAGCTGAAGCATAAATGTCAATTATGTCTAGCTTGTTACAAATATAATGGACTCGGGGACCCACTAACGACTTAGTAAAGATATTTGCGAGTTGTTCTGTTGTCTTCACATGACCCAAGGAAATAATACTCTTCTGACACTTCTCACGGACAAACTGACAGTCAACTTCAATATGCTTTGTCATCTCGTGAAATATTGGGTTATTAGCAATATGCATAGCTGCTTGGTTATAACACTACAACCTTGTAGAGTCTGTCATAGGCATGCCAATTTCTTCTAGGTACTCAGTAGTTGCCATTCCCATGGCTCGGTACTCAGCTTCAGCACTCGACCTTGCTACAACACCCTGTTTCTTGCTTCTCTAAGAAATCAGATTCCCTCCAAGAAATATAGAGTATCCTGAGGTCGATCGTCTATCACTAGGAGATCCCGCCCAATCTGCATCCGAATACCCCTCAAGGTTGAGATGTCCATGATTCTTGAAAATCAATCCTTTACCAGGATTAGTTTTCAAGTATCGCAATATACGAAGCACCGCCTGCCAATGATTTGTTTTTTAAGACTCCATAAACTGGCCCACCGCACTTACTGCAAAAGCAATATCTGGACGTGTCATGGTGGTGAGATAATTTAATTTTTCCACTAACCGTCTATATCTGTCTGGATGAGAGAATAACTCACTATCATCATCTTTGCCCAACTTTTGACCCGGATCCATAGGAGTCACACTGCTTTTGCTTTCCTCAAACCCTGCCTTAGATAGGATGTCAACACATATTTCCGTTGAGAGAGAAGATACCGTCCTTCTTCTGTGCCACTTCTATGCCAAGGAAGTACTTTAGGGCCCCAAAATCTTTGGTTTGGAACTGGCTCTGTAGGAAGATCTTCATATTACTGATCCCAGTACTGTCATCTCCTGTAATCACAATGTCACCAATATACACAACTAGCATAAGAAATTCATGGCCCGAGTGACGGTAAAAGATACTCAGGTCTTTCCGACATTGATGTAAGCCAAAGGTCTGAACCACCGAACTGAATCGACCAAACCAAGCCCGTGGTGACTATTTAAGGCCATAAAGGGAGCATTGAGGCGACAAACTTTCCCATTCTCTCCATGAGCAACAAACCCCGGAGGTTGCTCCATGTAAACTTCCTCCTGTAGATCCCCATGTAAGAAAGCATTCTTGACATCGAGTTGATGCAAGGGCCATCCGCGGGTAGCAGCTAAAGAAATGAGCAAGCGGATAGACGTCATCTTAGTCACATGCGAGAATGTATCAAAATAATCCACGCCATAAGTCTGAGCATAACCCTTGGCCACCAAGCGAGCCTTCAATCGGGCCAACGAACCATCAGGGTTGACCTTAATAGTGTATACCCACTTGCATCCAATAGCGTGCTTATTGGGAGGAAGGGGAACGAGATCCCAAGTCTGATTATATTCCAAAGCTGCCATTTCTTATGCCATAGCCCGGCGCCGTCCAGAATCAGTGACTGCCTCTTGTAGTGTCCTGGGAAGAGATACAGAATCTAGGGTGAAAAATCAAGCACTGAGTAGAAGTAGAAAGTCCCTTATAGGATTGCACATAAAGAGGATTGTTACGACATTGTCGATAACTTTTACGATGAGCAATAGGAGCAGTACTTACAGTCTCAGGAGAGGATGAGCTGGGATCTGGTGACGGGATGACTGGCTCGGTAGAGGCCGCGGGAGTAGGCTCACCATATGGAAGAAGTCCTGGACTAGGAGCTGGAGCTTGCATTGAAGTAATACGAGATAATAAGAAATCAGCATCCACAGGGGAAGGAGCAGGATTCAACTGGACAAAAGACGGATAGTAAGATTGGGACTCAACGAATGTAACGTCACAGGACACCACAAATCGACCGAGATCAAGAAAATAACACCGATTATTAAAAAAGCTTAATCTCTCAATTAGAGAGATCCACTATATATACTAATTTTAAGGATTAAGCAAAATCCTAATGAGCCCTTATAGTTAACGGACTTATGTACTGATAATATATACACATAATATCACTAACAGTCATCTAAATAATCTCTCTCTCCTGGTTCCCAGTGTTTTTGTTTCCTACTTTCCAGGTTTGAATCTCTATCCTTAAATCTGATAAATGTTTTAATATATTTTTGAAGTAGGTCCAGACCATTAGACAATCCTACATTATCATCAATTGCATGTTTTTATTTTTATTATTATTTTTATTTTTATAACTCCGTATCTGGGATTCATATGCTCAAGGTTCCAATTTAATGATCAATTGTATGCACAACTTTGTCTTTAGACCTTTCTGGTTACTTTCGTCTTGAAGCTGCTTATGAATGCAACCCATTTTGCACAGTTTCTCTTTATATCATCCTTAGCTCTTCTTGATGTCTGCTGCTCTATCAATATTGAAATGTGTAAATATGTTAACGTAGATAATACCTTGTATCATAAATATTGTTGAGAAACAATGATCCCATTAGTTGCGTATAAGTTGACCCGAATACTATGATATTTCAAAACTTGGGAAAGTGTTGTAACAGAGTTGGGGGACTGAAAAAAAAAAAAAAAAATTCCTAGTTTAGGAAGTCAACAGTTTCTGAACAGGAAGGTTTGGGAGCAAGAGTAGCATGGCCCTTCACGTGCCATTCCGGACGCAAGGCCACCATCAGCCTAAAAGAAAAACGCTTTTTTGCTGGTTAACTGCTATGCGGATCACTGAATTTTTCCCCTTAGATTGCCTTTGGGCCACTCTTTTATTGTTATGTTTTAGGGGAGTGTATATAAAGGGTCAAATTGTTACTATCCATTAAGTCAACTCAATTTGCATGAATGATGTGTGTGATTGGATTGAATAAAAAAAATAAAATAGTTACGAGTTATATTTTTTTAATTCGCTATCAATTCAACTCAACTCGCGTAATATATTAGTTATCATATTTTTACATATGACGAATCTCAACATCATATACATATTTATATTGATATAAATTTTTTATAATTCATAAAAAAATAAATTAGAATATTTATGATTTTAATTATTACTTTATATGTTGTGAGTAATTTTTTTAATAAACATGCAATGTAAATATTATTGTTAGAGATATTTAATACTACTGTTATTTTTAGATAGTTTTTTGCGTGACATGTTAAATATAATTTTTTTAAAATATTATAATAAGTTTTTTTTTTAATTTTATAGAAACAAAATTTTAAAATAATAATATTAAAACTTTACAACTTTTTAACCTGTTAAATTACTTGTTAAATTACTTAAACTGACGGTTGAAACTACCAAAATAAACATCACTCAACTCACTAATTTTGATAATAAGTGGGTTAGCGGTGGTTGAAAAAACTATTACCCGCCAAAGGTAAATTAGTTTAAAAATTTTTTTTCACTCATTCTAACTCAACCCATATGTTCTTATTCTTATACTTTTATAGTCTTGTTTAATTGACCAAATTAGTCAGTAAGAGATATAATATTTCCGTAGGATATTAATCTTCTTTTGACGGAATTTTCATCACTAGTTTTATATATCAAATTCAGTTCACTTCTTTCAACGACTATTTAATTTCACTTTTTTTTTTCTTTTGTATAAAACCTAAAACACGAGAATGATGAACACTGCGGCATTGCTTGTTTGCAATTGTTTTTCTTTTTCTTTTTATTTGTTCTCCTTTTTCACATTTGTTTTTTTGTATTTTCTGTAACTAAAACAATAAGTTTGGAACAACGAGTCTTTTTCATAGTATTTTTTTGGATCAAATGTTTGTATAATAGTATCTATAGGCCTTGTTTGTTTCACCAATTTTTTTGTCACCTTGGAATAAATAGTTACTAGTTTGTATGGTAGAATTTGAATTAATAGTTCTATAGATTCTGAATTATTCTCCGTATATATACCAAATGTTATGTATATGTATATGTATACATATACACGTAGGCTGTAATTAATGAGGAAGAAGAAGAGACTCTTTTTTTATTGGAAAAAGTATTAGGAAATTTATAAAACTTTATTTTGGCATATAAGTGGGAGCTTTTTTAAGAGTAATTATTCAGTAGTTATGGAGTATTATGTGTCATTATCTACGTGGTGTTTTTATCTAATGATATAAGAAAAATATTCTGAATGTAACAATGTGTGCTAACTTTTATTATGAAAATATGAGACAAATGCGACTTATCTAATGTATATTAAATATTTTTATTTGTCAAAAACACCCTGTGTTATTGTTTACATAGTTTTTTTTTTAAGTATCTAATAATTTTTTGTTTTCTTAAACATATCGTATTTAAATAATATGAAAAGAGGAATGAATTTTGAGGGAGTAGCACTGGAGGGCATTGTTGAGAAATACGCAGGTGGTACACGTTAGTTATAGTAGGTAAGAAGCACCTTATTAACATCTCTTTGTCCGTTAGAAAATCGTTTAAATTTAAACTATTTTTTCTATATAAAAAAAAACTAATTTTAGTAACAATCATGACTGTTCGTAATAAATTGCTATTACCGAAAAGGTGAAACCTTTAAAGTAAAAGTGCATCAGAGATTTAAAAAATTTGAAAAATGAACTAATTTAATCTAATGGGTTTGGTTGGTTTAATTTTTAGAAATAATTAGTTTACTTCTGTGTTTTAAAAAAGACAAATTAATAATATTGATTAAGTTATTAAATTA
>JAOTRH010094200.1:0-16337 GCA_034768845.1 Heliamphora exappendiculata
GGTATACTAAAAACTATATTTTTAGTATTTAATTTTATTTTAATAAAATTAATTTTTTATTTTATGAGAATCTTTATTAGTAATGTATGTATATTATTTCTTTAATATTATGTATAGATATTCTTTATTATGTATATTATTTAATCTGGTGTGTAGAGTACGACTTGTACACAGAAAATTAAATTTTAAGTTCTTGCAAAATATAGGTTTTATGTTCACAATTTAGATAAAAATGGACATACCATCGGAATGACTGTAGCACAGAGTTTTAGTAGGCACGTCTTGGTTACGGAAAATATATAATAGCGTCGTCTATTATTCTACTCTCTGTGCTAGTACACTTTATGTGCATTAAGCAGGACACATTGGGGTAATTAATTTTATACTGACTATATAAATTAATTCATACCCCAAGGTTATTATGAATAGTACTTATACTCTTAATCTTGAAATAATTATTGATTTGCGTATATTTAATATTCGTTGTTCTGATTCATTAGAGGGTGCGATCTTATATAGGTCTATATTATTGATGAGTTGAATAGCGGTATTATTTATATGGGAAATATTAATTATTAACAGAATTCACGTTTCAAAATATCGAGATTAACGATACCCCCTTAAGGAAGCTTATAAGTTTTGGTTGAGCCAAACCCTGCAGGTGTATTTAATTATTCGGTGGTCAAATAAGTTAAGCAGAAGGGTTTAAGGAATTTCAAGATACCGATTAAATTAAATTATCAGTAATTAAATTTATTTGGCACCCTCAGGAATTTTAACGTGGGGAGAAATGTTAAACATTTAATAACAGGAGCTCAATATAAGAAGGTCTTGAGATTATTGCTTAAAGTACAATTATAGTTCTTTAGTGGTGTGAACTATAATTCAGTATTTTATAAAAATTACAGAAAGCACTCCAAGGTTTTCATAATTTCTGATACCGCTATAAGGTTTTCATAATTGCAGAAACCGTTAGTTGGGTATCTATGTTCTACTGGAAGTCTTAGTCATAATTACTCCACAGGTTCCTATTGTAATCCTATAAATATGCGGGTAGGCTAAACCAAATTTATAACTTGTTTTCAAGACTAAAGCAGTCCAGGTTCTGTCGGTACGAGTTCTTGAAAGATTGCTGCCCACACTACATTTAAAAATTGTATAAGAAAATGCAGTAGAAGGTCTGACGGAAGCTTCAACTTTGATTCAAAATCGTAGTTAAACATTTGACCGGTAAAAGGTATTCTTCTAAATTAAATGTGATTGCACGAGTTTTTATTTTGATCGTTTGTTATCAAAAATTTTATCTGAAATCCATTTTGGCGTTTACTAGTCCAGTTAATTTTTTACCAAAAATCGTTTACAAAAATAATAATCTTGGCAGTTTTACCTCCAACAACAGTCTTTGCTCGTTTTAGCGTGTAAGATTCCAAGAAATGACTTCTCCCTGTCAAGCATGAAATCACTATATCCAAGGACTAGTCTTCTAAGACACTTGATGAGATAGAGAAAATGAAGGCAGTTCCTTATTCTTTGACAGTATGAAGCCTTATGTATGCTATGTTTTGAACTAGATTCGACGTTTGTTTTGTCATTGGCAGGGTTAGCACATATCAGTCTAATTCGGAGTAGGAGCATTGGACAGTAGTAAAATATATAATTAAGTACCATAAAAGGATTAAGAATTATATATTGGTTTACCAGGTAGATGGTATAATATCTTTGGGGTACACGGACTCAGATTTTCAGTCAGATAAGGATTCTGGAATGTCTACCTCAGAATATGTGTTTACCTTGAAAGGTGGAGCCATAAGTTGAAAGAGTATTAAGCAATCATGTATTGCTGATTCTACCACGGAGGTCGAGTGTGTGGCAGCTTCTAAAGCAGCCAAGGAGACCATTTGTGTGAGACCCTGACCCAGTTTATTTTGAGAATAGTTTAAGTGTTGACGGAGTTTGAGTTAACTTTTGATCTCGGTATGTTAGGATTTTGTTTCTTCAGAATAGAACGGCATGTGCATATGAGTTTTACGCTTGTTTTGGTTCGTAAGAGGTTTGTTTGACAAGTGCTTAAGCAATAAAACATGTTCTGTAGCATAAAAAAAGTTGAGAAAATTCCAGTGAGAATTTCAGTCGACTGAAGGGGTGAGTTCAGTCGACTGAATGGGGTTTTTGGTGGTTCAGTCGACTGACCAGAAGGGTCCAGTCGACTAGACTTGAGGCGGTGCAAGGTTTTGGTTTTCCAGAAGGTTTTTAAGTCGACTGGATTGGGGGTCCAGTCGACTGACCTATGTGATGTGGCATTTTTCTATAAATATCAAGCCTTTGAGATATTTTGAGATATTTTGTCTTCAGATCTGATTTTTCTCTCCCATTTCTCTACCTTCTCTCTAGATTTTGATGGGCCCAGGCTCGATTTTCAGCATTTGAACTATGGATCCTCGATATTGGTGTCGGGAGCTTCATATATATCCGGTCAAATTTTTGTTTTGTCGAGGTTCAATTTTTGTGACGTCGGGTTTTGACCCAACGAGATAGGATTCTAGACCCTACTGCTGTATTAGGGTATTATATGTAATTATATGCTTTTTCACCAATAGAAAATGCATGAAATGTCATATCTGTGTTTAAACCTTGGTTTTTCGGGTAAAAAGCATGTTTTTCGCTTTTCTTGGTTTAGTACATCATATGACATATGATTTTTATGGTTTTCAAATGGTGTTCTTGAAAACGATGGGTTTTGTTGGAAAATGGAGGATTTTGATGGAAATCTCAACATTTTATGTTTTGAAGGTTTGGACCTCGCCTTCGGGATTGAGTTTCTGGTTTTGAAACGTCTTGTTGAAAATGGGATAAAATATTTTGAAAATATTTTGTGATCTCCTTGTTGAAGGATGGATCTAAATACATGTATAATGTATTTTGGGGGAAAAGGTTTTATAGTTGAGTTACAGTTCTATTTTTGGCAGATTATCTAGATGTACCGGGGTGACGTGTATGTGCCACGAGTTGCCCTCAGTAAAAGTTTAAAAACGTGCGCAGAGTAGGTACTCAGGTCCTTCGGGTTAATCCCCGTAAACTGAGGCAGATGGGTGCTCAGCTCCCTCGGGGTCATAACTCGTAAATTGAGTGGTTACATTCATGGTGCTCCATATAGAACCTGTGCGTATCTAGGCGATCCCACGATATCTGGGGGCTAGATACTGGACAAGAGTCTATAGTTGTGACCTCTGTCCCCTGGTTATAGAGTCAGTACATAGGATCATATTCTTCTATTCCGCGATGGTACATTCCGCTAGGGAAACGACGTTTTGATTACTGTTTTACCTATTCTCCTCAGCGGTGTGGCCTGAGTGGAGCATACTATTTTTATCTTTCCTCGGTGTGTGATCCGAGTGGAAAAGTAATATTTTGATTACTATTTTCCTTCAAGTGTAAAAATTTGATTTTGCATTGTTTAAATGCTTGGTTGTGAAGGAAAAACTGTTTTCGGAGTCTGATGGGAAAACTTGCAATTTTATGATGTAAAACCTTTTAGCTCTGTGGTTGAGTTAGCTCACATTATATGATATGCATGGTTTTGAGAACAAAAATGTACGGTTTTATGAAATAAAACCGTTTTGAGGCTCGTGTCAGCCTGGTGTAAAACTTGTGATTTTGGGTTGGAAAAACCTTTTTGGCTCCTGTGGTTGAGCCATATGCTTGTGATTGCATATTTCCTGCTTTACAGGTTTATTGTCTTTTTCTATTGAGCTTCAACTCACGGTGTGAAATTTTGCTGTAAAACTTTTTTCAGGTAAGCGTGATTTTGTAGGTTGACCAGATGGTGCCTGGATGTGGCTGATGACAACACGTTTATTTTGTCTTGATAGATAGCTTATACCTATTGTATATGTTTCATATTTATTTGTAACATGTTATAAATCGTATACTATGATTATGGATGTATGCATGTTTTAATATTTTCGAGAGAACCTTGGGTCGGTTGTTATTTTTCGTAGTTTCATACCTACATTTTTTATTGTTGGGATCAACGATTTACTAGCGGGATTTTCAAATGGTTTTGCTTCATATAAACTTTTGTGATTCGAGGTAGATTTTGGAACAGCCTAAGCTTCTTTTAAAATGAAAAGATTTTCTTATTCAAAACTCGTATTTTGTTTTTTAAAATCTGAGCTGTAGGGCTATAACTGTAGTTTTTTGCTACTCTTTTAAATCAATAAACCCTCTGTAGTACATTTTTACTTAGGTTTTAGCCTTGTTTGGTCCTCTGGTTTTAAGTCCCTTTTGTTTGGACGGTTTGATGGTTGGTCGGTGGTTTTTCGCGTGACCCGGAGTTTGGGGCGTGATAATTTGGCTTAGGAACTTCCTACTAGATCTAGATGTGGTGCCTTCAGTATAGTGGGTTATTATACTTTATTGTGACAATAGCGGAGCAGTTTCCAACTCAAAAGAACCAAGAATCCACAAAAAAGAGAAGCACATCGAACGTAAATATCACCTTATACGAGAGATTATATAGAATGGTGATGTTGCAGTGACAAAGATTGCATCAGGAGACAACCTTGCAGATCCTTTTACAAAGAGTTTACCGGATAAGATTTTTGACGGTCATATAAAGGGCATGTGAGTCAGATGTATGGTAGCATGATTTTGAGAATAAGTGAGAGATTATTAGGGTTGCATATAAAAAATTATGATTTTGATTTTAGTATTTAATTTTATTTTTAATAAAATTAGTTTTTTCGTTTTATAAGAATCTTAATGAGCAGTATATGTATTTTATTATTTATTTGATATCGTGTATGGATGTCTTTTATTCTACATAGTATTTAATCTGATGTGTAGAGTTCGACTTGCGCACGGAAGACCAGATTAAAGGTTCTTGTAAAATCTAAGTTTTTGGTTCACAGTTTAAATAGAATTAAACAAATCATCGGTACGACTGTAATACAGAATTTTAGTAAACCTGTCTTGATTACGAGAAATAGATAATAGTGTCGTATATAGTTCTAACTCACTGCGCTAGTACATTTTATTTGTATTGAACAGGACCACGTTAGGGTAAGTAATTTTATACTGATTATATAAATAATTCACACCCCATGGTTATTATGAGTGCTTATGCTCGTAATATCGAAATAATTAATTATTTACTCCTTTAAGGAAGCTTATCAATTTTGACCAAGCCAAACCCTATATGTGAATTTAATTATCCAGCAGTCAAATAAATTAAACGGAATGTTTTAAGAAATTTATTTAAGAAGCCGATTAAATATAATTGTTATTAATTTAATTTTATAGGCGAGTATCGAGGATTTTAACGTGGGGAGAATAAATAAGCATTTAATAACAGTAGCTCGAATATTACGATTTTGACATTAAGACTGTGAGTGTAATTATAATTTTTTAGTGGAATAAATTATAATTTATTTTTTTATAAAATTACTTTTGGATTAAGGCAGGATTTCATAATTACATTGAAAGTTCATGTCTTATTTATTTCATAGGTCCCTGCTGTAACCTATTTATATGTTATTATAAAACCTCACGCCAAAATTCATATTATTCAGTCAGTTATTAGGTGGCTAGGGTTTCCATGTTCTTTGAGAATCCTAAGCCTAATCAAGAAAGTTTTGAAAAACATGATAGATCGTAACCCATACTAAGTTCATATTTAGCATTTAGAAATACAGTAAAAGACTTATTCGGAGATTTGACTAGAAGTCAAAAATCGCAACGGATCATTGATTGAAAATTGTTGTAGCAATCGAAATTATCCAACCAGATTTCAAAAAGTATAATCCTAAAACTAACTTTAGGAGTATTACTAGGTTTTCTTTTGATTGTTCGATATCAAAAGTTTTAATCTGGCGCCTTCTTTGGCGTTTGTCCATCCAGTTAATTTTTTACTAAAATCATAAACATAATCTTAGGATCTTGAAAATTTGCCCCAACAACACCTTTGTCCCACATTGATTATTTACGGGATTGTGTTGCATTCACCTCCATAAGCTTACCTTTGAATAAGGGAAGGATTTTGTGAGGTTATAAAGTTTTGTGGAAGAGAGAGTACCTATCTAGGTGTGGGTTTGTGCGTGAACCAACAAAACACACACGCACCACCCACTCGTCTGGCCGACTATGCCGGGCTGGTTCGGGTCTGAATCTAGATCCATGCTTGAGTCGAGTAGGTTCATATCTTTTTGGAAGAAAATTATTTAAAATCAATTTTAATTTTATTTATTTTAAATAAATTTTTGTTGGTCTATTATCATACCATTGGAATTCGAACCGATCCAGTTCTTCTGAACTAAACAGGTGGGTGCTTGTTCATAAACCACGAATCGAATCGGATTGCACTAGTTCGGGTTGTCTGAACATGCATCATCTCCTCTATATATATAGGAGATGTGAGATCCTATTCTGTTTCTTTTTTAGTTATATATATTTGACGTGTTCATTCATGTTTATATATATTTTTATGCATGTTTGAGTTTAAATATCCATGCAGGGTTGGTTCTTGGGGTTATTGGGAGTTACAGTTTGAATTTTGAAAATTCAAAAAAAAATATTTTGGAGGCCTATAAATATATAGAGTTAGATATTTTTAAATAGATATTTTCAAAACTTACTCCCTAAGTTTTTGCTTTTTCTCTCTACCTTCTCTCTAACTTTTCGGGGGACCAGAACTTGGTTTTTGACGGTCCAACAACCGATCACTGTTGTTGGCATTGTGGTCTACGCATCCATCCCGACAGAATTTCATTCTAGTGAAGCTCGATTTGGCACATGGATCGAGACGTTGAGTTTTTAACTCACCGAAGTAGGATCCTAGACTGTTAAGTTGTTAAAGGGTTTGCGTGTAATCTTATGCATATCTATCGTTTAAAAATGCATGAAAGTGATTTATGTTTAAATTGGGTTTTTTGTTTAAAAATCATTTTTCATCATTTCGGTGGATAGAAGTGCATTCTGAGAGTTTTCTTTCGAGGTTTTGGTGTAGGGTTTGGACGTGCGAGTGTCCGAGGGTGTTATATGGATGTTTAGAGGTTTGATTTGAGGTTTGTAAGCAAAAATCGTAGCTTAAAAATATTTTCTGGGCATGGTCAGTCGACTGGATCATCTTTTGGGGAGGTCAGTCAACTGAACCTCCCAGGTCAGTCGACTAACATGCTTCTGTTTTGGTTTTCTTCTTTTTCTGAGAATTTTCAGTCTACTGGGGGCTTGGGTTTAGCTGACTAGAGTCCTCTGTGGGCGTTTGGTGTTTCTTTTGGGAAGAAAGGTTGTGTTCCTTTTGGGAAAAAGGTTTGGTTTTTTGCGAAAAACGTGTTTTATTGAAGGTTTGGAGCTGGCCTATGAGGTGGGATCTCAACGTCTAAAACGTTTTGATGAAAATATGTTTTTACATATTTTGTTTGATCTCCATGGTTGATGGATTGGATCTCATTTTATAGATGTGTTGTATAAATTATTTTACGGGTAGTTTTTAAATATTTTCCTTAGATGTACCGTGGCAGTGGATGTGTTGAGTTGGGCTTCCATTGCTCCTCGGTAAAATTCCAAAAACGTGCGCAGAGTAGATCCCTATGTGCCTTCAGGTTAATCCCCGTAAACGAGGTTGGTTGGTGCTTAGTGCCCTCGGGTTGCGAACCCGTAAACTAAGTGGTTGGTGGGTGCTTAGAGCCCTCGGGTTGTGAACCTGTAAACTAATTCGGTTACCTCCGCGAATGGCTTTGTTTACGTTGTCGTGACTCTGTATAGAACTTGCCATTACTGAACAGGCCTTAAGTGATTACTAGGGTAATGGACAGGAGTCTATAGTTGTTACCTTTATTTGTGTGGCAGAGTCGGTATATAGGATTACATTTTATCTCTTTCTCCTCGGCTGTGTGACCCGAGTGGAGAATACTGCATTTTTACTACTTTTCCTTAACTGTGGCATAATATCTGTCAGGATGATATGCATAGCTTCAAGGATGGAAAACTGATGGTTTTTTAGAGAAAAACCTTTTAGCTCATGTGGTTGAGCTTATGTGGTTATGATTGCTTAACTTGCTTTACAGCTATATGTAGTCTGTTTCTATTGAGCTTCTGCTCACGGTGTAGAATTTTGCTATAAAACCATTTTCAGGTGAACATGTAGAGTTGACCTAGATGCAGTGGTGATGGAAGACTTGCTATAGTTTTTCCTATTTTTGTGACATGTAGTTTACATGTGATTTCTGTTTCAGAAGGCGAGTTTTTATACGCCTTGAGGCGATATACTTATTCATGTATGAGAATGCATGTTTATTATTTATGAGAGTTGAACTTTGGGAATCTTTTATCCAAATGGTTTATATTTTTGAGTTGATGATTTTTCAGCTGCAAATCTTATTTTCATAAATAGCGTTAGGTGGGCTTTCGCGTTACCCTGGTATTTGGGGCGTGACAACTTGGTATCAGAGTTCTGGGTTCGAATACCTAAGAGCCATGGGAATGAGGGTACATCACCTTTGTGAGAATGTACGTGTGCTTGATTGCCTGTGTTTTAGCGCTTTGTTAACATACGCATAATAGCTTATTCAGCATGATAGTGTGTATACGTGGGTATGGAGGTTGGAACTTAGGATTGATTAGTCTTTACTTCGGGCATTTGGATTAACAAACTTGGGAGCCATGTTAGAGACGCGTTTCGCAGACGTGATTTCTAGCAAGGAATCTAAGTAGGTTATCCGGAGTGACGAGTCTTTCTTGTTTGTTCTCCTCGGTATGTGAGATGTGATGACATGATCTTAAGTGGCTATGTGTTAGCATGCTTATGTATATTATGTCTTTTACATTAGCAATCACATGTTGTATGGATTCTTATCCTGTTATATTACTTTTGTATAGAGTTATGTCCACGCAGGGAGGACGAGGCCGAGGTTGAGGACGTGGCCGTGGTTCTGGTCGAAGGCACGTTCCAGTCCCAGATGTTGGGGATGCTAATGCACCCCACAGACCTGTTGACGGGGGAGATCTGTTGCGTGAGATGATCGTCTCCATCCGACAACTGGCTGAGGCCACTAGGGGAAGGGAGAGCGTACTTGAGCCGAGGGCGTCGGTCGCGATGCGTGAGTTTTACCGTCTCGACCCTCCTACCTTTTCTAGGGATCCCAACCCCACGGTTGTTACTGAATGGCTGGAGTTGGTTACTAGGATCTTGAACATGCTTCAGATAGAGGAGGATGATCTGAGGGTCACTTTTGTTGCCTTTCAGCTAAGAGAGAGTGCACACATGTGGTGGAAATTTGCCACGACTACAGTTGTGGGCACTTGCGAGGCATTCACCAAGGTATTTATGAATAAATACTTTTCGACGACATTGAGGGATCGCTACAGAGAGGACTTTCTTTTTCTGACGCAGGGGACGATGACTGTGATTGAGTATGAGGCTGAGTTTACTAGCTTATCTCGATTTTAACAAGAGATCGTGCCTACAGATGAGTTCCGTGCAAAGAGGTTCGAGAGGGGTTTGAGGCCCGCTATCAGAGACAGAGTGGCGGCATTTAGGATGCAGGTCTTTACAGAGTTGGTGGAGATAGCGATAAAGGTGGAAGACACTCTAAACGAGACGCATAGAGATAGAGACAGTAGGGGTCCGCAAGATAAGGGTCGATGGACATTTGGTCCAAGTTCTCATTTAGTGGGGTCGTATCCGCCACAGTCTTCTACATCCACACCTCCCGTAGCTTCAACGGAAAGGTCGGATCAGAGAGAGCCTATTTGTTTTAGATGCAGATGACCAGGGCATCGTGCGACAGAGTGTCGTAGTCAAGCGCTAGTTTAGGCACAGTCGCAGTCGCAGGCTCAGGGGAGGGGGCCAGTTGTATGTTTTGAGTGCGGCCAGTTTGAGCACATCCGTAGGGACTGTCCCAGGGGAGGAAGTATGAGGAGTATAGCTAGAGCACCTACTACTCCATCTGCCAAGGGATGCCAGCTATTTAGATTTGTAGAAGGGGGTGCTTCGGTACAGTCGAGCAGTCGACAGTTCAGGGCCACAATGGACAGGTCAGAGCATATGTTCTTGCAGATCCCAGTTCATCTAGAGCACCAGTCATGCTCGATGCTGCTGCTACCACCTCTATGGTCAGTGGTACTCTTCTAGTCTATAGATCATGGGCCAGTATTCTTATCGACACAGGATCATTGCATTCGTTTATATCATCTTCTTTTTCATCTGCTTTGGGTTTGAAACCAGACTTGTTGGGTAATGTTTTGAGCATGGAGACCCCAGTCAGTGGGAGTGTGAGGTTGAGTCTTATTTGTTGATCCTGCGTGTTGAAGGTCGCCAGTCGTTGTTTAGAGTTTGAATTTATCATTCTAGACATGACCGCGTTTGATGTCCTCCTAGGGATGGATTAGCAGACCACCTATCGTGCCTTTACCAATTGCGATCGACGGAGGGTAACGATTTGTACACTAATGAGAGATTGCTTTTGCTTTGTGGGTGATCGGGATGAGGGTTTGGTATCTATACTCGATGTTGCGCGGAAGCAAGGCAACTTGGGTTTCCTCTTCGCATCTCTCATGTTGGATGAGGGAGATGGGGTTTGAGGAGAGTTACCTCCGGTGGTTTGTGACTATCTAGATGTCTTTCCTGACGATCTATTCGAGTTATCGCCGAATCGAGAGGTAGAGTTCTCTATTGAGTTGGTTCCAGGAACTGCTCTCATATCCATGCCGTCTTACCGTTTGCACCCGCTGAGTTACGTGAACTCGAGGTACAACTACAGGAGTTACTGGATAGGGAGTTTATGTGCCTGAGTACTTTGCTATGGGGAGCTCTTGCTCTTTTTGCCAAGAAGAAGGATGGATCCTTGCGATTGTGTATTGACTACCGGAAGCTAAATCAAGTGACCGTAAAGAACAAGTATCCTATACCGAGGATATATGATTTGTTTGATCTGTTGAAGGGGTCGAGCTATTTTTCCAAGATTGACTTGAGATTAGGGTACCACCAGTTGAGGATTAGGGACGAAGACTGCCTCCTGCTACTTTTATGGGTTTGATGAACAAGATCTTTCATCCTTATCTAGACAGTTTTATGGTGGTGTTTGTGGATGATATTCTCATCTACTCACCCATTAGAGAGGCGCACAAGGATCACCTGCGTATTATTCTACAGACTTTGAGAGGGCATCACTTGTATGCGAAGTTCGATAAGTGCGAGTTCTGGATGTCTGAGGTGAGGTTTCTTGGACACGTAATGTCAACAGACGAAGTAGCAGTGGATTCATCGAAGACAGATGCTGTGACGGGTTAGGAGCGATCGAAGAACGTCTTTGAGATTTGTAGTTTTTTGGGTTTAGCAGGTTACTACCGACGGTTTATGAAGGATTTTGCAAGACTTGCTGCACCAATGACGCGTCTAACGTGGAAGGGAGTTGTGTTCATTTGGAGTGAGTCTTTTGAGTCGACATTCCAGGAGCTGAAGACGAGGTTGACTAGCGCGCTAGTATTGATTATCCCCGAGTGAGGCTTAGGGTATATAGTGCATTATGATGCATCACATGATGGTTTAGGCTGTGTTCTGATGCAGGGAGGTAAGGTTGTAACCTATGGTTCTCGACAGTTTAAGATGCATGAGAAGAACTATCCGACACACGATCTTGAGTTAGCTACCGTGGTCTTTGCCTTGAAGAGTTGGCGTCACTATCTTTATGGTGAGCACTTTGAGGTTTTCTTCGATCACAAGCGTTTGAAATACTTATTTTCGCAGAAGGACCTGAACTTACGCCAACGACGATGGATGGAGTTGTTAGAGAATTAGGATTTTAACTTGCAGTATCATCCAGGGAAGGCCAATATTGTGGCTGATGCGCTTAGTAAGAGTTCTTATGGGTCATTAGCTTCTGTGGCTATACACGAGTGGCACATGCTTGGAGAGATCGGGGAGTTTGATCTGTGTCTCGAAGAGACAGCGACGGGTGTCACCTTGTTCTCAGTAGTTTTGTGACCTGCCTTGATAGCACGTGTGCTAGAGGTCCAGCAAACGGATCAAGAAGCTCAGATGATACAGCAGGTTGGGTTGTGGGTTCAAACCAGAGTCTAAGATTGGCCGGGAGGCTGTTTGTGCCAGAGTCATGCCGTGCGGATTTACTACATGAGTGTCATCATTCTCGCCTTGCTGTTCATCCAGGAGGCATGAAGATGTATCATGACCTGCGTCATCAGTTCTATTGGACGGGGATGAATAGAGATGTGATCTAGTTTGTTTCTCAGTACCTTACCTGCAAGAAGGTGAAGGAGGAACACCAAAGACCAACAAGATTGTTATAGCCGTTGCCGATATCATAGTGGAAGTGAGAGAACGTCACGATAAACTTTGTGTTGGGACTTCCTAAATCACCTAGGGGACACGACGTCGTATGGGTTGTGGTTGATAGGTTGATAAAGTCTGCACACTTTCTCCCCATCTGCGTGAAGGATTCGGTGGATAGGCTGAGTAGATTGTATGTCAGAGAGATAGTCCGGTTGCATGGAGTGCCAGTGTCTATTGTTTCTGATCAAGACCTGCTATTCACCTCGCGCTTTTGGTAGAGTCTTCAAAAGGCTTTGGGAATGAACTTTATGTTCAGTACAGCTTTTCACCCACATACAGATGGTCAGTCTGAGAGGACTATACAGATTTTGGAGGATATGTTGAGGCCATGTGTCCTTGACTTCAGAGGTTCTTGGGAGGATCATCTACCTTTGGTAAAGTTTGCATATAACAACAGCTATCAGTCCAG
This sequence comes from Heliamphora exappendiculata, assembly GCA_034768845.1. Lineage (NCBI taxonomy): Eukaryota > Viridiplantae > Streptophyta > Magnoliopsida > Ericales > Sarraceniaceae > Heliamphora > Heliamphora exappendiculata. The sequence continues at coordinate 12,756 of JAOTRH010094200.1, forward strand.
TATTGGGATGGCACCGTATGAGGCTTTATATGGTAGACTGTGTAGCTCACCTGTGTGTTGGACAGATGTGGGAGAGACCACAGTCTTGGGACCCAATTTGGTACGAAAGACGACAGAGAAGATTGCAGTGATTTGCTAGCGTCTAGTGACAGCGTAGAGCCGCCAAAAGAGTTATGCAGGTTAGAGGAGAAGGCCTTTGGAGTTTGCAATGGGAGATCACGTGTTTCTGAAGGTCTCGCCACGTAGAGGTTTGATGAGATTTGGTCGTAGCAGGAAGTTATCACTGCGTTTTATTGGGCCTTTTGAGATTCTTGACAGGGTTGAAGAGGTCGCTTATCATTTAGCTTTGCCACCTCAGTTAGCATTTGTTCATAACGTGTTTCACATTTCTATGCTTCGGAGGTACGAGCCTGATCCTTCACATGTGTTAGATTGGGCCAAGCTGCGAGTTGATGAGGATGTTTCTTATGAGGAGCGTCCAGTGAAGATTCTAGACATGAATGGGCAAGTGTTGAGGGTCAGAACAATTACTTATGTCAAAGTCCAATGGCTTCATCACGGCGTTGAAGAAGCGACATGAGAGCTTGAGTTTGGGATGCGTCCTAGATACCTGGAGCTGTTTACCTCATGAGCTTGTAGCGAATTTCGGGGGCAAAATTCCTTAAGGGGGGAGAGTTGTGAGATCCTATTCTATTTCTTTTTGAGTTATATATATTCGACGTGTTCATTCGTGTTTTTATATGTTTTAATGCATGTTTGAGTGTAAATATCTATGCGGAGGTGGTTCCCGAGGTTGTTGGGGGTTACGGTTTGAAATCCACAAATTAAAAAAAAAGATATTTTGAAGGCCTATAAATATTTAGAGTTAGATATTTTCAAATAGATATTTTCAAAACTTATTCCCTAAATTTTCTCTTTTTCTCTTTACCTTCTCTCTAACTTCTCGGGGGCCTAGGGCTTGGTTTTTGACGGTCCAACAGCCGATCCTTGTTGTTGGCATCGTGGTCTACACATTCATCCTGACATAATTTAATTCTAGTGAAGCTCAGTTTGGGACGTGGATCGAGACGTCAAATTTTTAACTCACCGAGATAGGATCCTAGACTGTTAAGTTGTTAAAGGGTGTTGCGTATAATCTTATGCATATCTACCGTTTAAAAATGCTTGAAAAGTGATTTATGTTTAAATCAGATTTTCGGTTTAAAAACTATTTTTCTTCGTTTCGGTGGATGGAAGTGTGTTCTGAGAGTTTTCTTTCGAGTTTTTGGTGTAGGGTTTGGATGTGCGAGTGTCCGATGGTGTTATATGGATGTTTGGAGGCTCGATTTAAGGTTTAGAAGCAAAAATCGTAGCTTAAAAACATTTTCTAGGCATGGTCAGTTGACTGGATCATCTTTTGGGGAGGTTAGTTGACTGAACCTCCTAGGTCAGTCGACTGACATTCTTCTATTTTGGTTTTCTTCTTTTCCCGAGAGTTTTCAGTCGACTGGGGACTTAGGTCCAGCCGATTGGGGTTCTGTGTGGGCGTTTGGTGTTTCTTTTGGGAAGAAAGGTTGGGTTCTTTTTGGGAAAAAGGTTCGATTTTTTGCAAAAAATGTGTTTTATTGAAGGTTTGGAGCTAGCCTGTGAGGTGGGATCTCAACTTCTAAAACGTTTTGATGAAAATATGTTTCTACATGTTTTGTTTCAGTGGGTGTGTTGAGTTGGGCTTCTATTGCTCCTCGGTGAAAGTCCAGAAACGTGCGCATAGTAGGTCTCTACGTGCCTTCGGGTTAATCCCCGTAAATGAGGTTAGTGGGTGCTTAGTGCCCTCATGCTATGAACCCATAAACTAAGTGGTTGGTGGGTGCTTAGAGCCCTCGGGTTGTGAGCCTGTAAACTAAGTCAGTTGCCTCCGTAAATGGCGTTGTTTATGTTGTCGTGACTCCTTATAGAACTTGTCATTACCGAGCAGGCCTTAAGTGGTGACTAGAATAATGAATAGGAGTCTATAGTTGTTGCATTTGTTTGTGTGGTAGAGTCGGTACATAGGATTACATTTTATCTCTTTCTCCTCGGCTGTGTGACCCGAGTGGAGAATACTGCGTTTTTACTACTTTTCCCTTAACCGGCATGATATCTGTCAAGATGATATGCATAGTTTCAAAGATGGAAAACTAATAATTTTTTAGAGGAAAACCTTTTAGCTCCTGTGGTTGAGCTTATGTACTTATGATTGCATAACCTACTTTACAGCTTTATGTAGTCTGTTTCTATTGGGCTTCGGCTCACAGTGTCGGATTTTGCTATAAAACTATTTTCAGGTGAACATGTGGAGTTGACCTAGATGCAGTGGTGATGGAAGATTTGCTATAGTTTTTTCTATTTTTGTGACATGTAGTTTACATGTGATGCCTGTTTCAGAAGGCGAGTTTTTGTACGCCTTGAAGTGATATACTTATTCATGTATGAGAATGCATATTTACTTTGGAAATCTTTTATCCAAATGTTGTATATTTTTGAGTTAATGGTTTTCCAGCTGCAAATCTTATTTTCATAAACAACGTTTGGTGGGCTTTCGCATGACCCTGGTGTTTGGGGCGTGACAGGAGACTCCTCACTGCATTCATTTCATTCATTCCTTTATGCATTCTGCGTGCTATTCAAAGAAGCACTGTTTAAGTTAGTTCGTCAAGTACAACAGATTGTAGTGCTGCTTCTATGTTTGAAAGATTAATTATACCTAAGAAGCGGAAGTTCGAGTCTGTAAGTATCATTAGGGAAGGGTAAATGTGCTTTAAAGAGAGGGTATAAAACACTTGCCTTGATCTATTCTTCTTGTATTACAAAAGTACTGTAACTTTATAGTTATTTTTCTTCAAGTTTATTATATTGTTCCTGTTAGAATATTAGATTGATTTTATTCTGATTTGATTTTATTCTCTATTTATTGTATTTCCTTTCTTGCTTATTCCTATTCGCCTATAAATAGGCCATATATTGTATTGTTTTAATACACAGAAAATATACAATCTTCTCATTTTTTTCATGGTATCAGAGCTACGTTCTTGTAGCCTGTAGTATTTTTTTTCGGCGTCGTCGCAGTGATGGAGCACCACCAGCCACATCACCGCGACGATATAGGGTGTCGCCACCTCCACCATCTCTGCCCAGTCGCGGCACCACCAGCCATCTTCACCGCCTTCGTGTCGCCGCCGCTTGCCATCGTCGCCTACTGCATAGTGCTCTACCGTCTACTACGCCGGAGCTTCCAGTCCTATGCCTGACACCCTCGCGTGCAATAGTTCACCGTCCCACACGCCGAGCACCTCCGAAACTTGTTCCACCGGCTCTCCGGCCGGCCACATCCGCCATGCGAGCACATCCTCAGCCCCTGATCTGATTCCCTCGTACCGAACCACTCCGTCAGGAACCGATTTGCCGGATGCATAGCCTTAGCCCCTGATCCGTCGTCTCCCTCGTCGACCAGATCTGAGGTTCCAGAGCCACGCCGAGATGGGTTTGTGGGGCTTCTGTTCTTCTACATCGGCTTGCTCCGGTGCGATCCCATTTCACGGAAGATATGCTGTGGATTGACGATCG
>JAOTRH010094221.1:0-48499 GCA_034768845.1 Heliamphora exappendiculata
AATTTTCTCGTACGGTTAGCTCGAGTCCTATACTTCCTCGTGATCCCTCACGTAACCCATTATACGCACGGATATTTTTCTTGTTGATTTTGGTATTTATTTAATTTAATTTGAATGCCGATTTTGCCACCAGGGACATTCGGGAATTAAATTAAATTTATGAGGGGCAATTTTGATATTTGGCACACCTAAGGATTACTCCCCAAGTGGCCGGCCCTAGGAGATGGTGGGTTTAATTAAATATGTTAAGTATATCTCTTTGTATTCTTTTAGGAATGAGATGATATACTTAATATATTTTAATATATTCATATATATCAAGGGGAGGCTAATTAATAAAAACCCTAACCCTAATACTCCCACAGAGTCGCCGCCCTCCTCTCCTCTTTGGCAATTATATTTGCCTTTTTGGAGATCATTGTGTGAGAAGAAACCAAGGTAGGAAAAACACTTCGATCGAAAACGGTGCCCACACATCATGATCGTCGTAGTGCGTCCGGATTATACGTGAGAAGATTGCAAGGTCGTCTTCAACGTATTTGAGATTTCTAGAAACTTATCGACAAGTTTCATAGAGCTATTAAACTATTAAAATCATTATAATTTTTGCTTTTCATGAAAATCGCATACGTCGTTTTTTACGGTCACGACATAGATTTAAAAATCTTCTTTTTTTCCGCTGCGAGGCTCCCTTATCAACAATCACATACTGCAAGCACAACTCTACTCGAGTTTTGATGATCACCTGACGACCACCGGCTTTGATACCACATTGCTACCCTACTGATGCTAACAACGCCATCTCGAAGCTGACATGACGCCCATCCACGAGCAACAACACAAACACCCGACTCCAAAGAGAAACTCACTTAACTCACCTAGAATACCAAAGAACGCATTTTCTCTCAGCCTTCATCCTTTACTCAATCTTCCATCGCGAACCACAATTCTCTAAGGTGAGAGAAACATGAGATGTCACACCTTTGTCCAGGATAAGGTTCTGCACAATCGAAAACTAATCCGGCATCATAGCCACAAAGTCACCTGACCCAACATGTCATGCAGACATATCATCTCATAGGTATCCAACAACCTACATGAACCCAATCATGTCTCTTGTGCAACCGCACATCCCTACACAACTCAATGTCTCGCTATCATATCACTGATACCAAGGCTATAGATTAATCTCAAATCAAACATGATGACTGTCAGCCAACATCAACCACAACTCATAACACATACATCACATTCGTGAGTTTACAATAGTAGAATATGTGAACCCAAGATCTGTCTGTCAAGTAACCAACCAAGATTTGCCTTTCTTAGCAATTTTCTCTTGTACAGAACTCATCGCGGCCTAACCAAACAAACAATCGCGTCATTCCAAATAGGCCGTGCTAACCAAGGCTTCTCAAACATCGAATCCTTCCTAGCTCACACCCTCCCATACTATTGGGACCACCACACCCACACAATCCAGAACAAGCTGTACACAATGATTAATGATTCCCAGCAGATCACTGCAAAAGGAACTCTACATCTCCACACTAACTCTCTTGTTGATAAGGGAGTATTCCTGGTCCACCAACCTGACCTCATAGGGAACACAACCCAAATAGTTCAACCATCTTACATAACAAACCACACTCTGACTAGGTTACCACGACCTACTATGTTCACCACACTCACACGTACTCTCTTACGGTCTTCTACCACAGAATAATACCAACACCAAGCATGCAATTCTTTATAGTCCCCAACCGCAGGAGCAATTGGATCCCAAGTCATACATGCATACGTCTGAATGTAGAGCGTCTCGTACCACGCATTGAAGCCATGAAGAATCTGACAAATACCTAATCATGGCGATACAAGTTCCCGAGGCACAACTCTAAGGATCACAACATGGATACATAATCCACAGAGATTTTTAAAATCTCAAAACATAACCAGAACTGAATCAATCAAGATCCCGACACTTACATCCAACCATAATGAAACCAAGATGAAACAACTCTCTTCATCCAGAGAAAGAAAAAGGTTAACAAGAAATCATGACCCAACCTCATCGTATTAGGAGTACTCTTGAACACTTGGCCTCTAAAGAACTCTGTCAACCTTACCTTGAGGTCACCTTGACCACAGTCAAGCAGCTGCCATCAAAACTCCTGCTAGGCAAACCACAGCCACGTCACGGCCTCAAGCCCACTGTCCAAATAGCTCACATAGAAGGCGCATGGCACCAAACAAAGGGAACCCAATCCTAAGACCTTTCATCATAACTCCTACCACCATGCAGACGCCTTCTGCACTTCTGCTCTGAAAGCACACATCAATCACAGGCATCGTAATCCACGATTTCTCACCTATTACCCCAGGCCAGCCAAACCACACGGTATACTATTGAACCTTATTACTCCACATTTTGGTCCCATGGGCAGACAACAAACCCACCTCTGAACCAAGTGTCGAACACAAACAACCCATATCACACTCAGGATACGCTGCCTCAGCACTAAGCCAACCACACCATCGAACCCTTCTACAGTCCTTTCACACCTCTTGCTCCTAGCACGGTTCCCAAACACGATCTCCTAATCCCTAGGATAACGACCAGACCACGAACCTGTGTCCTCGTAGAAATCCCACGGAACTGTTACTCGTCTCATGTTAGAATCGTAATCTGAACCCTTACACATCCTAACACAGCTGCGACCTATACTCATCCCAGCATTTCTGTAACTGATACTCGTCCCCATATCCTCGAGCTCACTCACGCTTAGCTCAATTATCAAACCTCAATAAGGTATACAACGTCCAAGGTCATCAGACACTACTCTGACTGCCAACAACATCCTACTAGCTGGGATATTCCTAGAACCACTCACGTTCTGCTAACTCAACATACACCCGACCAAGGATTAGTACGCTCCCATCCACTATATTCCCGTTTATATCCTATCCTGAGTACACGGCTCATGACATAGTATGGCTCACGATGTACCTAATCGATCACACGGCGAAAACCATATACACCAAACCTTAACTAAAAGGGATTACCACTATCATAACCACTAATTTCTCACGGTTTTCGACATCCCATCGCCCTTACTCACAAGAAGCTATCCATAACACAACCTCAACTCTCAAGTGGAGCAAGCTACCACATGTAAAGCCGCTAAACATACTTCAATTACACATGAACAAAACTCTGCTCATGCAAACGCTCGACAGTTTACCAACCGAGGCCAACCTCACACGGCTAACCCCAACTCACCAACGAGTTCCACAACGCACAAAACAATCGACGCTCAACCCGTAACCGTATCTCTCAGCAACCACTGCAACCGAGTCGCACATCTAAGACTCAAACCACGGTCTCATCTTCTCAAATGGTGTACAGTTCATATATAAAAGAAATATAGAACACGACAGCCTATCATGTTATTTCTAACACGTATCGCATAATCATGATTACACATAGGCAAAACGATTATGTAAACACATCACACATATCGAGAAAAAATGACAAGAATTACGCGTCACTTTGGATAACATACTTAGATTTTTGGCTAGAAAGCACGTCAGCTAAACGTATTTCTAACTTGGCTTCTAAGTTCGTTAATCCAAATGCCCAAAGGCAAGACTAATCACTCCTAAGGTCTACCCTCCATGCTCACATATATACAACTATCATGCTCGTGTTAAACACTTAAACATAAACACATGCAACCAAGCACACGCACATATTTTCTCACAAGGTGATGCACCCTATTTCCACAGCTCTTAGGTATTCAAACCCAAAACTCTAATACCAAATTGTCACGCCCCAAACTCTAGGTCATGCGAAAAGCTCATGAATAACCATCGAAATCAAAATACAACAAACCTAAGGTTTCTCTTGAAAGCATAAAACATGCATACATCGGCCCACGGCCTTAAGAAATACATATGCTTTACAACATGTTACATCTAAACATGAAACATATACAAAGGTATAAACTACCTATTAAGATAAAATAAAGTCTTGTCATCAACCACCTCTGAGCACTTCAAGGTCAACCTATAGGACCACGTTCACCTGAAAAAAGTTTTAACAAATTCCACAACGTGAGCCGAAACCCAATAGAAATAGACTATAATATAGTAAAGCAGGATATGCAATCACATAGCATAAACTTGACTCAACCACATGAGCCTTAAAACGGTTTTACTTCATAAAACTCCAAGTTTTTCATTAGACTTCCACAAGTCTCAAAACGATTTTTCATCCTCAAAATTGAGCATTTCAACAATGCTAAAAATGTTTCGCGGTTAAAAAAAAAAAGTAACCAAAACATTATTTTTTCACTCAGATCTCACAACCGAGAAAAGAAAAATGAATCCTATGTACCGACTCCGTCACAAAGGGATATAGGTAACAACTATGGACTTCTATCCATTGCGTAATCCCTGAATCATTTAAGACCTGTTAGGTAATGACAAGTTCTATATAGAGTTACCACAACGTAACTGCTGACTTTACGAACTAAAACCGAGGGACAAAAGCACCCACCTCTTCTTTACGGGAATTATCCCGAACAACAAAGGTACCTACTATGTGCACGTTTTTGGACTTTCACTGAGGGCAACTCATGTCACATACCTGTTATCCTGGTACATCTATAGAATCATTTAAAATCAACCCGTAGCTCGACTACAAAAATATTTTCAAAATTATACATTAAATATGTGTAAAGATTCATCTATCAACATGGAGATTAAACAAAAATATTTTCAAAATATTTTTTCATTTTTATCAAAATGTTTCAAAACTGTGACTCAACCCCGAGGGTTAGCTTCAAACCTCCAAAACATAGTTTGTCGAGATTTTTACAAATCCTCCGTTTTCAAAATCACATTTTGAAAACTATGAACATCCACAAGTTTAATATTATGTAATAAACTAAGAAAAGCGCAAAACATGCTTTTATCTGAGTAAACAAGATTTGAACACAAAACATGATATATAAAGCATTTTAACCGGTGAAAAAGCATACAACTACACGTAGCGTAACTGGCCAACCATCACCGTCATGTCCTGACACCCGGGTCACATGAAACACCCACAAATAAACTCCCAAAGAATAAGAAATTTGATAAAAGATTCCACTAAGGATGAAAAATGACCTTTTTCAAAACATTCGGCCAAAAATGCGTGAAAAATAGTTAAAATTTTTTGACATACCCTCACTCCTTTGATCATAACTTTTTTTATAAAAAGCATTTTACTGTGAGAGAGGTGTCATTAGAAAGCCGACTTCCGGGACTTCAATTTGAATACAAGAATGACCCCATTCCGAGTCTGTATGGGGGAGATATAATCAAAAGAAAATAGCCCTACGCAGCCAGTCTACTCGAGCGAGTAGGCACCCAAGAAAAATCCAAAATTTTCCTGTTTTGAGTTCCAAGCTTCCAAACTTTCAAACACTCACAAACCACCATCTTAACGTCAAATCAAAGCCTCTAAACACCTTCTCAACACCCTCTGATGTACCCAAACCCGAAACTACCACAAAATCTCAAAAGGAACACTCCAAAACCTAATTCCACCGAACCAAAAACAACATAAAACACCTTTTAATCCAAAACCCAATTTATCAAAACATAAACCAACATTTCATGCATTTTTAAAAGGTAAAAACACATATAATTACACGTAGCACCTTTTAAAGACAACATAGTTTAGGATCCTATCTCATTGAGCCAAAAGCTCGACGTCTCGATCTACGTGCAAAAATAAACTTTACCAAAATAAAATTCTGTCCGAATGAAAGCGTAGCCCACCACGATGATACTAAGGATCTGCTGTTGGATTGCCGAAAGTCGAGCTCCCGAGAAGTTAGTGAGAAGGCAAAGAGAAAAAAGGGTAAACTTAGCTTGTTAGTTATGAAAATATCTTTTGAAAATATCTAATGCGAGCTATTTATAGGCCACAAAAATATATATATTTTTAAATTCACATCCCAACACCCAACGGTCCCGGTATCCAACCCAACATGGATTTCTAAGCTCGAACATGCATAAAACGCACATAAACATGCTATTGTAAAAATAATAAACAACACGTCGAATCGTCGCAAAATTTAAAATGGGTTAGGGTCTCACAACTCATAATAACCTTGGGGTGTGAAGTAATTTATACAGTCAGTATAAAATTAATTATCCCAATATGTCCCGTTTAATACACATAAAGTGTACTAGTACAGAGAGTCGAAATAATAGCCGATGCTACTATCTGTTCTCTATAACTAAGATAGCCCTACTAAAACTCTGTGCTACAGTCGTACCGATGGTATGCCTATTTCCATCTAAACTATGAACATAAAACTTATATTCTGTAAGAACTTAAAATCTGATCTTCTGTGTACAAGCCGTATTCTACACACCAGATTAAATACTATACAGAAAAAATGACATCCATGCATAATATTAAAGAAATAATAGACGTACATTACTCATAAAGATTCTCATAAAATAAAAAATTAATTTTGTTAAAATAAAAATTAAATATTAAAAACATAGTTTTCAATATACCACCCCTAATAGCTACCGGAGTAGGACCGTCTGGACGGTGGTCAACCCGTCCAGACGGAAATAGACCAAAATGTTCAGGATGAATTTGGGTCAAGGATTGAGACAGGATGTTCATGATGAAATAAACTAGAATGTTCAAGATGAATTTTGGTCAACCCGTGCAGACGAAAATAGACCAGAATGTTTGCAGATTTTGACTTGGCTCAGGAATTTTGAAATGATCATAGAAGCTGTGATTATTTGTTTATTTATTGTCATATGCATGTTTATTGCTGTTTATAATTTTTGTTATGGATGTATGATTCTGGACAACATGAACAACCAATATTGTTGCATGCTTGACAAATGGTTTAATTTATATGAATTCATTTTATCGAAATTGCTTAATTTGAGAAACTGGACAACAAAATTAAATTCTCAAGTTTTATTTAAATTTTTTTTCATAAAAAGAGAGAATTAAAATTTTTATTAGTTACATATATAACACGTAAGATTGATTTTTACCAGAATCTTTGTAATGTGTGGTATATTTCGAAATTATAAATTTGTTAAAATTAAATAATTTTTATAACCCTAAAAAATATTTTAAAATACTAAGTAGGTGAGGGAATTTATTTACAAATAAATTCTACGGTCTCCATAACTAGTTTGAAAGTGATATAATTAATTTTGTATGTTGGCATTTGGGTCTTTTTCCCCATTAGGCAGAATTAATTGCGGTATCACTGGTACAGATTTCTTTTAAGGATAATTCTAGGGGATAATTACTAGTATGAAATATTTCTCCATCTAAAGGGTTCATTATGAAACGATTGATTTGGAATGAAGTGATGGTATACATTTAGCTATAAATAATAGTATCCTTTCTATCCGAGTCACTGCTATTATTTATAGGACCAAAGCTATGTTAGCTATTTAATTTTACTTGGCATGGTCTGTTGTCTAGATAGTAAAATTAATAGGAATTGGTTTATTTGGATGAATGATGAATAGTAGATAACCTTCCCATCGAGGCGTGCTATTCATGGTGTACCATGCTACTAGCGAGTTCTTTTTAAAAATGGTAGAGGAAATCAAATTTTAAAATGAATTCAAAGTTTTTACTCATCATAATTAATGGCTTTTAATTATGTGATTCTCAGATATTAAAATAGTTTTTAATCCATTCACGGCTATACTCACAGAAAACGAACTTAAGGATCCTAATTACCTTGATTAGAAAAAGAATTTGTATATAGCTTTAACTGCCGAGGGTGTTCTTAGGAAACCAAAAAATGTGTTTGTTTTTAAAACAAGGTTCTTCCTCTAAGGCGAAAGGCAAAAAAAAGAAACAAGTTTAGAAACAGGGTAGCACGATTTTCAAGGTAGTTAGTGGACCATGGACACCGTGAAAAAGTTGAAAGGTAGATGTTTTCACTGCAACCAGATACGACACTAGAAAATGCATTGTCCAGTTTATCTTAGCAAGCTGAACAATCAAGGTAATTTCTGTTCACTAGTTGTGGAAGTATGTTTAGCGGCGTTATCTACCGGTACCTAGTGGCTAGCTACTGGAGCCACTAATTATGTTTATAATTCATTGCAAGGGTTTCAGAAAATTCGACAACTTAGTGATTGAAAAATTTACCAACATATGGGCAATAATACAAATGTGACAACAGTTGTAGTGGGAGATGTCACTTTTAGTTTTAGTATCGATCGGGTTTTAATATTTAGAGATTGTCTTTATGTATTTTCCATTAAAAGGAACTTAATTTTTATTTTTAGATTGGTTAAAGATGAATATTTGGTTTATTTTAATAACTCTCTGGTTATTAAGGATAATAAAAGGCTTATCTGTTATTACTCCAATCTCTCTTATACTACAACTGAATGAATTGAATAACACTTTTAATTTTCTATGTAAGAGAAATGATCATTCTTTAATGAACATAACGTATCTTTGGCACTTATGCCTAGATCATATTAATCTAAAAAAGATAAATAAACTGGTAGAAGATGGACCTTTGAGTTCATTAAAAATGGAGGAACTTCCATATCTGTGAATCCTACTTAGAGGAAAAGATGACTAGGAGGCCATTTTCAGCCAAAGTTAATAGAGCTAAAGAGCCATTGGAATTGGTTTACTTTGATTTACAAGGACCCATGACTATCTAGGCAAGAGGAGATTTTAATTATTTTGTTACTTTTATCGACGATTACTCAAGGCATGGGTACATTTATTTGATGCACTACAAGTCTAAATGCTTTGAGAAATTCAAAGAATTTAAAGCAGAAGAGGAGAAACGTCTGGATAAATGTATCAAGACCTTACTGTAGATACCTTAATTTGATCTCGCTTAATCTTAGACTTATACGGGTGAATCCGAAGATGAAAACCGAGTGAGATGATGTGCAAAGTCTCTAAACGATCGTCAAGAAATGATTCAAGACTATTACTCTGTGAAACCGAACCACAAGATCACATCTATCGAACCTTGAGGCCGCAACCTTTAAACCTTGCGACTTGGTTGTTCACTGGCCTAAGTAATTGCACCCACAACCTTTGAATCTTACACCCGCAACCTTCAACCTTGCGGCCGCAACCTTCAGAGCTTGCGACCACAACCTTTTTGGGAATCTTTTGAGCTTGGGATGTGTCACCATCTCATTGGATGGAATTTTCTATAAACACGTACCTTCGGTACGATTTTTTAGAGGAAAAATTCTGAACGTGTATACTCTATTGAACCACTGATCCAAACCCCGATTTCTTACACACTTTCATTACCCTCTCGCTCGGAATATTGGAGTTGAACCTTTTCTTGGCGATCGGAAGAACGACTACTGCATCCCCACGACTTGAGGATACACGCGGATACCACGTTCTCGGTATATTTGCACGATCCCTAACACTTTTTTTTTCCACACCTTCTATCCCTGTGGAGAGGTCGGGTTAAATTTCTAATTTCAACTTTGTTATTTGCATGTTTATTATTTTTATTCAACTTGTTATTCGTATCTTTTAGTTGCATATTTTCATATTTTGATTTGATTTTGTCATTTGTATTGTGCTATTCATATGTCACTCTCCTCATTCGTAGTTCGTGGTTCATTTTTATAGTTTGTTACCATTTAATTTTGTTATCTTAATTACCTTATTTGAATGTTTTATTATTGAATGCTTGATTTTAGGATTGTAGTTAGTATCGAGCTTTTCATGGTTTCATTGCGTTTTGGTTAAAATGTCATAATATGTTTGGGAAATTCTGTTTTATATCGTAGAAACATCACATATTCACACCGCAACACATTGTTTCTTAGAATTCATCAAATAGTGCATAAATTCCTTGCGGTCAAAACAATCAACGTTGCGGGCGCAACATTCTGGCACTTACATTCTTGCGGGCGCAATGATTGATGTTGCGGGAGAAACATTTTAGTTTATTTTCATTGCGATCGCAACCTCTGTAGGTTACGGCCGTAACCTTGTTGTTGTCCAGTAGCTTAATTTGGCTGTTTTATTATTCTGTTAACAGCCTGTTGAAGTCCAGTATGCATCTTATAGTATAGTATTAGCATGTTTAGGATTTAAAATTTTATTTTAGGATTATTGTCTTCACTTATCGTATGATATGTCTATCATGAATCCTTTAATATAGTTTGTGCATGATTAGGGTTTATCAATTTCTTTAATAGTTTTATGGTTTGCTTATTGCATGCGGCTTTTTTCATGTATCCTTTAGTTTAGATCCAACATGATTAGGAATTAGGTTTTTTTTTTATGCTTTGTTTTCTTTTATTACATGGTTAAATATAAAAAATATGTATTTTTTTACTTGATTTTGCTTGTTCTCTCTTTGTCCAATTTTTTGTATTTTTTATGAATTTAAAAAATCTAATTAAGAACAAATGATGGTTAGTAGAGGTCAACCTCAAGGTTGGGCAAACGGGAGACCTAACACCTTTTTTGATTCATACCTTAGCTCTCGGACCTGTGTTTTCTCTAGTTAAACGCTTTAAAGATCAGTGGTTCCTTTTTGTTTTTATTGATTTTTTTCAAAAACCAAGTGGCGACTCTATTTTTCAATAAAAAGGGTTTTCAAAATTTTTTGGTTTTCAAAGTGTATAAAGTTTTTAAAATAACTCTTGAATTCTCTAGTTTTGAATAAAACCTCAAAATTTCAGCGCCATAGTATTTTCTAGCGACTCCGCTGGGGTTTGTTTTTAAAACAAATAAAAGGACTAAACTTGAAAACATCATTAACTCTTAATATGACTTTCTCATGTGCATTCTCGCATGCATCTTGCATTGTTCTTTGCCCCTGCTTGGTCGACTCGATACTCCAGTTAGTTTACTATCTCGAGGCTATGTCGGGGAGGCGGGCAAGCCTTCAGGCCGCACGCTGTTTTAGGTGCAGTAAAAGAGTTATTGTGTGCCGTTAGATTATGTCCTGCACTACACCAAGCATGGAAGGTATATTCTTGACTCTATTCAGAAGGTATCCAGAGTGTTGACTAAACCGGCCTTTTTTGCATATAGTAGCTTAGAACTCCCCATTAGGTACTAAACTAGTAGGATTATGTGTTTTTTTAATTTAATTAGATGTTTTATTTGTATATGTTTTAGACTTTTTCTTCGTTGTTTGGTTTAGGATAGTTTTTCTCTTGGGGTTTTGCTTGAGTTTTCTTTAGATCTTTGTCTGGTTTAGAGTTTCCTTCTTGGGTTTCTACTCGAGTCTTAGTTTTAACCTTTGTTTGTATTAGAATCTCGACCTTCTTTCTGGGACTTTTCCCGGGGTCTTAGTTTAGGACCCTTTATTGGTTGAGGATAGCTTTCTCTTTCTCGGGGCTTTACCTGGGCTGTCAGTTTAGCATCCTCAATTTTGCTTAGGCTTGTCTTCCTCCCAGGGCTTTGCCCAGGTTTCTTAGCTTTCATTAGAACCTTTGTTGGGTTAAGATATTTCTCCTCTTGGTACTTTGCTCGGGTTTTGGTTTAGGTCCTTTGTTTGGTTTAGATTAGTGGGCATCTACCCAAGTTTTGGCTTAGGGACTTGTTTGGTTTAGATTAGTTTTTCTCTCGAAGTTTTGTCAGATTTTTTCCTTAGAATCCATTTTTAGCTGCTCTCATGGGGTTGTTCCTTGTATAGTGTTAGTTGGACTTTCGGGCTTCCCTTTTAGGGTTTTGGCAGCCATGTCATCCTTTCTAATTTTTTGCTGGTCTGGGGCCCAGCCGGGGCATCCTTCCATATATGCTCGCAACTTGTCATGCCATGCATAGAAGGTTAGCTGTCTTCGTTGGGGTTTTGTTCAAGAAGCCTCTGATGCTTTCTTCTCCCCCCCTCTTCGGGTCACAAGTTTCCTTCGATTATAGATCATTGAGTCGAAAGAGCTGCATTCTATACGCATTTTGTGATACACCATCTCTCATATGTGGGAGATAAAAAGCTAATATGGTATATAACGAAACTTGTGGGCTGCTACTAATAACTTGAACTTGAGAATTTTGGGCCACGTTATTTGGCTTTTTATTCAAGTTATTGAGTCAATGGCCCACTTGGGTCGTTATAAATGGTATCAAAGCCAACTTTTGTTCCCATCGAGGAAGACCAGATTAAAGGTTCTCGTAGAATATAAGTTTTGGTTCACAGTTTAGATGGAATTAGATAAACCATCGGTACGACTGCAGTACAGAATTTTAGTAGACCTATCTCGGTTACGAAAAATAGATAATGGCATCGTCTATTATTCTGACTTGCTGTGTTAGTACACTTTTTGTGTACTGAATAGGACCACATTGGGGTAATTAATTTTATACTGACTATAAAAATTAATTCATACCCCATGATTACAATGAGCGCTTATGCTTTTAATTCTAAAATAATTATTATTTGCGTATATTTAATGTTCATTATTTTGATTCATTAGATGGTACAATCTTGTATGGGTCAATAATCCTGGTGAATTAGATAACGGTATTAAGTATATGGTGGATATTAATTATTGACGAAATTTATATCTCGAAAGATCGGGATTGGTGATACTCTCTTAAAAAAGCTTATATATTTTGATCGAGCCAAACCCTACAGGTAGATTTCATAATCTGGTAGTTAAATAGGTTAAGCGGAATAGCTTAAAAATATTTCAAAGAAGCCGATTAAATATAATTGTCAGTAATTTAATTTAATCTGTGGGTATCTGTAATCTTAACGTGGGGAGAATAATAAGTATTTAATAACAAGAACTCGAATAATTAGTTTTGAAAATTAGTCTAGGAGTACAATTATAATTCTTTAGTGGAGTGAATTATAATTTATGTTTTTATGAAATTGCTTCTGGGTTGAAGTAGGTTTTCATAATTATATTAGAAGCCCATGTCTTATTTACTCCACAGATCCTTACTGTGGCCTATTTATATGTCGTTATAGCCCTGCCCGCTAGATGAGAATTACATTTAGATAGTCTTTTAGGGTTTCCACCTAACGTGAGAACTAGAACTAGAAGAGGTAGCCAGATAGGGTTGGAGCACGAAGAATCTATGTCCACACTTAGTTCATATTTTTGACGGTTGGAAATATAGTAAAAGATCTGAACGGAGAAAAGATTGTCGGTTGATTGCCGTGTTGATCTTTGGATTCAAGTTTAAGAACAGAAACATGATCAAATGAGTGGGATTAATCAGGTATAATCCCTATTCTGCCTTGTGGGTGTATCGAATTTCTATTTCAGCGTTCGAGGTTCAACATTGTTTATCCCGTATGGATTTTGTTCAGACGGTTTCCCTGTCCATCTAAACGGAACATCGCAGTACAGTTTTTTTTGTTGTATGACCTTTACCTCATGCCACGTTTGATTCGATTCGTATGTGTAGACATCCCAAACTGACCAAGTCGAATCTTAGGTACCCGTTTCAAATGCGCTCCAATGACGAAAGTATGCAAACCATACTCAAAGATACTCCCAAGCAAGCAATATCACGAATATGACTCAAAACTCAAGAATCCTAAAAACACCTTCAGGTCGTGACATTCCTTTCCTCACGGCCGCTACCTTTTTGAAAACTCTAGAACAGGCTGTGTCCTTAATCTCACGGTCGTAACCTTTTTAAAAACCCTAAACCAAGCCGTAACTTTCTTTGTCACGACCGTCTCTTTTTATACAGGTCGCAAGTTTTGAAAGTCACGTCTGTCCTTTTCACCGTCGTAAAGGAGTGGCTGTCACTGTAAAAAAGTAAAAAAGTAGCGGTCGTCACTATTACTCCTTCTTGGATAGGTGGCAGCCATCCCAGAAGGGGTCTGTGTTGCTCGCCTTGCCTATAAATAGGCGTTGTTTACAAATAGAACCAAGGAAGAAAAATACCTGGAGGACCAAACTCTGCCAAAATACTTCCCCATTCGATATTCTCCCATCCATCCTATACTTCCCGAGCCTCATTCGTGTTCTTGCTGTCATTGTTGTATACTAAAAATCATGAATTTTATTTTAGTTTTAGTATTTAACTTAATTTTAATAAAATTATTTTCTATTTTATGAGAATCTTAATGAGTAATGTATGCTATATCTTTAATGTTATGCAAGGCTATTTTTTATTATGTATAATATTTAATCTGGTATGTAGAGTACAGCTTGCACAGAGAAGACTATATTATAGATTCTTACAGAATATAAATTTTTGTTCACAGTTTAGATAGAAATGGACAAAACATCGATTCGACTGTAGCATAGAGTTTTAGTAGGCCTATCTTGATTATGGAGAATAGATAATAACGTCGTCTATTGTTCTGACTCGCTGTGTTAGTACACTTTGTGTGTATTGAACAGGGCCACATTGGGATAATTAATTTTATACTGGCTTTATAAATTAATTCACACCATAAGGTTATCATGAGTGCTTATACTGTTAAAAATGCTGATTAAATTAAATTATCAGTAATTAAATTTAATTAGCGGGTATTAAGAATCTTAACGTGGGAATATGAGTTAAACATTTAATAATAGGAGCTCAATGCAAATTGTTCTTGAGATTATGGTTAAGAGTGCAGTTACAGTTCTTTAGTTGTGTGAACTGTAATTTAGTATTTTATAAAAATTATAAAAATCGCTGCAAAGTTTTCATAAATTACAGAAACCACTGAAAGGTTTGCATATTTGTTGAAACTGCTAGATGGGTATCTAGGTTACACTAGAAGTCTATGTCATAATTACTCCACATGTCCCTATTGTAATCCTATAAATATGCAGGTAGGCTGAACGAAATTCATAAGTTATCTTTCAAGACTAAGGTTGTCCAGGTTCTGCCGGTTTCAATTCTCGAAGGATTGTAGCCCGCACTACGTTTGAAAATCGCATCGGGAATACAGTAAAAAGTTTGACCAGAGCTTCAACTCGGAAAATCAAAATTTTTAGTTGAAGAATCGACCAAAAGGTATTCATCTGAATTAACTGTGATGCCACGAGTTTTTATTTTGATCTTTCGACTTCAAAAAGTTTTTATCTGGAGCCTGTTTCGACGATTGCCCGTCTAGTTTTATTTTTTTAAATAATCGTTTACAAATCAATGATTTTGGTAGTTTGCCTCCAACAATTAATATCAGAGCCGTTTTGATTTTGTTTACAGTTAATCACGGGGCTAAGTAGCTTTAGAACTATGCTAACTATGTTTTGCAGGTGTTCTAGTCTCGATTTTATAATTATTATTATATTCATGTTTGATTGAATGGTTCAATGCTGATTATTATTTAAGTTTTTAAACACGCGGGTTGATCGTGATAAGTTTTATTTTTTTAGATTGATTGTGAGCCTTAATGGGACATAGGTTTCGATGTAAAAATATTATGTTCTTTAAGTTTTTTTTAGTTTGTGAGAAAAAAAAGAATAGGTTTGAGGAACACGAAGAAAGGCGACCAAACCGGCTGCAATTGGCGGCGGTGATAGCGGTGGTTTTTGCCGTGGTACAGGCAATATTTTTTTGTAGTTTTTCAGATTGTTTTAAGGGCAAAATTAGTGATGGAAAACAAGTAAAAATAGCAGCAAAAATAGCCATGTTAGCGGCGGCACTGGCAGTGTTTAAGGCGATAATTTCGGGGCCTTTTCGGCAACCTCTTGGGTCTATTTTTTAGGGGATTCCAAAATTATTTTTTGGTACTTTTTAAGGCTTAAAAACAAATCAAAAACAATGTCAAAACAGGCGGCAATAGCGACGGTTTCCTACAACAACATCCTGCTATTCGGGGCTATTTTTGAGGTTTTTCTGGAACTATTTTCTAGGCATTCTTCAAAGCAATATGTTGCAAGATATCAGTGCTAAGAATAAGAAGAAACGAGAACCAAAACGACCATAGAAAAAGCCCAAATAGGTTGCGGCAACAGGCGGCGGTGTAGGGCAGGAGGCGGGGTTGTTTCGGCGGCCATCAAAAACTATTTTTTGAGTTGTGTTCAAACATGAATTTTTACAAAAAAATAG
The DNA here is from genome assembly GCA_034768845.1 of Heliamphora exappendiculata. Classification (NCBI taxonomy): domain Eukaryota; kingdom Viridiplantae; phylum Streptophyta; class Magnoliopsida; order Ericales; family Sarraceniaceae; genus Heliamphora; species Heliamphora exappendiculata. The sequence continues at coordinate 16,022 of JAOTRH010094221.1, forward strand.
TATTTTTTAAAAGCTATTTTTCAAAAAACATAGGGTCAAGAACGGAGTTCGGGACAAGCAGCAAAAGGTGCTTGAACTGGCGGCATGTAGCGGCGCTGGTCGTCTAGCGGTGGAGGCTTATGTTCGGAGCTATTTTGATCGGTGTTTTTTGATGTTTTTGAGACTCGGGAGTGTTGTGTATGTATAACACTGCATATCGAGAAATCCTTATGCAACTTGGATACTAGAAGCAGATTTAGAAAATAATTGAAAGATTACAGTTTATCTTTGAACAGGAGTCTGAAACTTAATAAAGTTTTTATTTGATTTTAAAATTAAAATATATACATGTCTTGCATTTATATTCTTTTAAATTGCATGGATGATATATATCTATTTTATTTATTCCTATTAATTTAATTAATTCAAAATATTTAGTTTTAATTAATATTTTGTAATGAAAAATAAAATAAATTTTTTTTTAATTAAATGAAAAAACTTTATATATTTTATTTTTACAAAATAACATGTTTAAGAATATTTTTTTAAATCGGATATCTTGAAAAAAAATAAAAATTAATTCCAAATTTTGGATTAATTAAATAAAAAATATTTAATCTTAATAAATTATTTTTTTTTTGAAAAATATGTAACGTAAAAATAAAATATTTGAATACTCTTAATCAATACCTTAACTGTAAAGTAAAGAAAAAATTATGGATTCATCAAATTTTATTTGTCATGCATGAAAACACGAAAAAATTGTTTAGCAAACCGGAATGTTTTGGATCGTGTACACGGAAAGATATTTTAAAATCTTTTGGATTGTGTGATTTTTGAAATTAATAAATTTATTTTAATTAAATGAATTTTTATAATCCTAAAAAATATTTTAAAAATCTAAGCGGGAGATGAAATTTATTCACAGATAAATTTCGTGGTTCCATTACCAGTTCGTAAGTAATATAATTAATTCTACGTATTGGCAGTAAAGCCTTCCTCACCATCGGACATGATTAATTGTGTATCGTCAATACGAACCTCTTTTAGAAATAATTCTGTATACTTGTTAGTGCGGATCACTTCTCCATCTAAATGATTTATTGTGAAGCGATTGATTTATAATTAGGTGGTGGTTAACACTTAGCTGTAAATAATAGTATCCTCTCCATTTGAGTCACTGCTATTATTTACTGGACCAAAGTTATGTCAGTTATTTAATTTTTCTTGGCATGGTCTATTCCTTAGATTGTAAAATTAATAGGAATTGGCCTATCTAGATAAATGATGAATGGTAGATATCCTCCCATCGAGACATGCTATTCACAGGGTACCAAACTGTTAGCGAATTTTTTTAAAATGGTAGAGGGAACCAAATTTAAAATAAATTCAAAATCTTGCTCGTCATAATTAACGGTTATTTTAATTATATAAATTTCAGGATTAAAATGGCTTTCAATCCGCTCGTGACCAAACTCAAATTTTTTTTTTAAATTAACGGGACCAAACTATGTAGACTGGAAAAGAAATTTGGAGTTGTCTTAACTATTGAGGACTATAAATTTGGATTGTCTGAGATTTATCCACTAGTACCTGAAGAGAGGGCGATCGAACAGGAAATTCAGACTTATCAAAAGTGGCAGAAAGCTGATCAGATATTGTAACACCGGGATTTTGGAATTTTTGGTAGATCAAAAATATGGAAATTCAAAGGATGTTTGAAAAATATTTTAACACATTGAAAGTAATATTTTGAAAATCCTGTTTTGTTGAAAATAGAGTCGCCACTTGATTTTTGAAAAGAACCAAGAAAAAAAAATGACTATTGATGTTTAAAGCGTTTAACCAGAGATAAAGGGCTCAGGGGCTAAGGTACAAATCGAGAAAGGTGTTAGGCACCCCATTCGTCCAATCGTAAGATTGCCCTCTGCTAACTATCATTGGTTCATTAATAAGATTTCTCAAATTCATGCAAATAAAGAAAGTGGAGGTAAAGAAAGACCATCCAAAATCAAATAAAAAAATACATAGCCTATGTATATAGAACACCAAAACAAACTAAATAAAGAGATAAAATTCTAAGTTTTATAGCATGCAATTTCTATTTAAAGGATACATGGAGCACACTCACATGCAATGATTCAAACGAAAAGAATCAAAATATGCTAAAAGTCATTAAAGACGAATAAATTGCTAACAAGATAATCTAAACTATACTAAACATGATTTTGAAATAAGGTAAGTAAACACTAATATATAAAACATGCATATATCAAATTATCTAAAAGTATAACTAATATAAAAAGTATGTGAAAATCCTATATTAAAAAGTTTACAAAAAAAAAATAAAACTAATAAAAAGTATTTTATGTTTTAACATATAAGAGAAAATTTAAATATTTAATTTGAAAGAAAAATATATAAAGAGAAAGCTTACAAAAGAAAAATTAAGCCAAAATAATAAGGTTAGAAAATGCTAAACTACTAAACGAAAAAAAAATGTAACTATTTATTTTATATTTTTAAACAAAAAAAAAAAAACAAAAGAGAATTAAACTACTATAAGAAGAGAAAATTACGCTAACATTTAAAGGTGAAAACTAGCTTAAAAACTTTTTTGTAATTTTTGAAGTTATCAAAATAAAAGAAAAGAAAGATAAAATAAATTCCATGAAAGGAAAATTAAGGTAACACTAAAAAGAAAAAAAAAATAAAATAAAATGTTAAAAAAATAAATTACACTAATATTAGAAGAAAAGAAAAAAAAAAGAAAAATATATGCTAGTAAAGAAACATTAAATTAATGCTAGTAAATGGACATTAAACTAATATTACAAAAAAAAAAAAAAACTATAGCTAAAAGAAAAGGAACATTAAATTAATATTATAAGAAAACAAAAGAAAATAAATACTTGTAACGGAATACTAAACTAATACAAAAAGAAAAGTACACTAATATTACAAGAAAAGAAAAATAAAATAAAATAGAACATTAGCATTAAATGGGTGTAATATTGACAATTACAACCATATATTTGTAAATGCTTCAATTGTAATAATATCGACATCGTTTAGTCGCATTACTAAATTTTGTTAACACTATTCAATGATTTAATAAACTTAATGCAAGTAAGTAAATAAACAAAACAAACTAAGAATAGCTACTTTACCGAATTAAACACATTAAAAATGATTACAACTATATAAGCAATGTGAATGATGAAACAATCAAATTAATCCGGTCACTCCAAAGAGGTAGGAAATGGAGCTAAAAAGATTGGGGTTCTATGTAAAGTACTTGGATCGCTAAGGAATGCTCGAGTCGGGGAATGGTGATGGGCCATTTGGTCCTCGAATGATGATCCAAGCTAGGTTTTCAGAACTTTAGTATCGGGAGTTCGATTCTCGGTACTTCGGCAGAGTTTCGGCATCAGAGCTCGAGATTTCTCGGCCACTCGGCAGAGCTTCTCTCTCTAAAATTTTGTTTTGAAAACGTACGTTAGGTACGGTATTTGTAGAATTCTTCAACCAATGAGATGCTGACACGTTCTGGGACACGTCAGGGTTTTTCAAGTTGGCGATCGCCGGGTATGGACATGGTGGTCGCTATATCAAAGGAAGCTTCCAAGAGGTTCTATAGGCGATCGCCACAATGGAGTTGGCGGTTCAAAATGATTTCATTGGTTTGTAGGTTTTGATCATTGGGTTCAAATACTGAGCTTGGATCATTTTCTGAGGATTATACTGAATCACATTTCCAATCGTTTTCATCATTGAATTCACTTCGGATTAGGCAGGGTCAAATTGGGGTACTACAGTGACCCCATTTTGATATAACTTGTATAGCAATACGTGAGGCAAGTTATATCAAAGATTCAGAGACAACATCCATGTGACCTAGCTGTCAATCTTAAACCACAAACATACAAGCATGTATATGATGTTAGTCGTACTCGAATTTCTATCGAGTTACCTACATTCCCCTTTACTAGGGATCAGACCAAAATGTAGTTCCTTGGAAAAAATGCAAGGATAAGAAACGTGATACAGATGTTAACATGATGCAGATGTTGGTATGATCAAATAAATCCTAAAGGGAGAAGACCTAAAGGGAGCACAAACAAACAAGTCAAAGATCGAGTTAAGATCTAAGAACTCGGTTGGGGATAAAAATAACTAAAAGGATTGAGTCAAGATCTTAAAAATTATCTTAATCGAAAAAGTAACAAGGAATTAGTAGGTCGAGTCAAGACCTAAAGACTCGAAATGATAACGGGATAAGGATAACTAAAAAGTCGAGTCAAGACTTTAAAATTATCCTAATCGGGGAGAAGTACGAATTAATAGGTCGAGTCAAGATCTAAAAATTTGGGACAAAACACGAGATAAAAATAATTAAAAGTCAAGTCACGGCTTAAAATTAAATTTATCATGAAAAAATCACGAATTAATAGGTCGACTCAAGATCTAAAAATTCGGGATGAAACACGGGATAAAAATAATTAAAAACCAAGTCATGGCTTAAATTTAAATTTATCATGAATTAATAGGTTGAGTCAAGACCTAAAAACTCGGGATGAAATACGGGATAAAAATAATTAAAAATCAAGTTACAGTTTAAAATTAAATTTATCGGGAAAAAAACTACAAATTAATACGTCGAGTCAAGACTTAAAAACTCGGGACGAGGCACGAGATAAAAATAATTAAAAGCCAAGTCACCGCTTAAAATTAAATATATAAGGGAAAAATCACGAATTAATAGGTCGAGTCAAGACTTAAAAACTTAGAATGAAATATGGGATAAAAATAATTAAAAGTCAAGTCACGATTTAAAATTAAATTTATCAGGAGAAAATACCACGAATTAATAGGTCGAGTCAAAATCTAAAAATTCAGGACGAAAGCGAGATAAAAATAATTAAAAACCAAGTCACGATTTAAAATGAAATTTATTAGGGGATACCATCATCAAGATAGAAAAACACACAAAACAAGATAATATGTAAAATTATATTTAAAAACACATTCAAAAGATTTAAAAAATTATTTTTGAGAAACACACACAACTTAAGCAAACATGATATTTAAAACAAATAAAAGATGCACACACAATTTTTATTAATCAATAGCAAACCCAAAAAACACACTGTAATCACACAAAACACACAAAATAATCACAAAACTCCCAAACAACCCCTCATCAAAACGGCAGACTAACGTGACCGTTGACAACCTGGCAACTGCCTAGACAGAACCCCTTTGAGATGGCTGTCACTGTATAAAAATCCCTCCAAGCTGGTGGTCGCCATGTGGCTTTTGAATAACTTGGCGGTCGCTATCATCGAAGGTGGTGACCGCCACCTCCAGGCGCGTATATAGTTCTCCAGGCGCGCGGGGCAGAGTCATTCGCTCATATCCTACTCTCTCTAGCTCTTTGCGCGCTCAACCTTCTCTCAACTTTCTTCTTTCTCTTCCTTGCTTTTGTGCCTTCCCCTCTCCTTGTGAGGACTTTTCTTTGATACATAATGTTCACCCTTCTGTTTGTGATTTCTTTTCTATCCATGGCGGGTCAGGTCCATGGAGATGATGATTTGGGGGCGTGACAAGGCCCCTCTGCTGCTGGGAGCTCCTTCATGGGGGCCATTCCTGCTAGGGGCTATTACTTCCCAGTCCTCTATGGGGCCTATGGACGCCCTCGCTCTTAAGGCATAGCGTGCCTCTCACTGTGCTGCTGAGGATGAGGCACGGGTAGCTGCCGAGGCACAGGCAGCTGCAGATCCTGCTGCGGAGGCTGAGATGGTCGACTTCCTCGACCCACATGCGGGAGAGGGTCATCCTGCACCCTTTGATCCACACACTTATGCTCCAGTTCCTCATCGCTTGGTTCCGAGCGGGATGAGGTAGTATGATCCACCAGTCGACGCAGTTGCTGCTGACGCTCTTCTCAGGGAGCCTGACCTACACATCTCTTGCCACTGTCCATCGGTAGGTTCCCCATCCTTGCTTGTTTCAATACCAAAGCATGTTTAAATGATAAATCTCAAACATAGACGCATGCCTAGGATCCCCCATGTGATATGATGATGATATGATATGATGTGATGACGATGATTTACTTTGATACCTATGATGACTGTTGTGTAATATTTGAGATCTGTAATCATAACAATCTTGGATATCGAATTGAAAATCTTAGCTCAGGTACCTGTACAATGGAGTTTAAAACAGTAGGGACACTAGGGCTAGGGTTTAGACGCAAGCAAATAAAAGGGCGGTTATTTTAGCAAAAATCATAAAAATAAAGGGCTTGACTTTTTTATTTTTATTTTTAGAAAAAAACATAAAAAACTAAGGGATTGGTTTTTAATTTTAATTTTAATTTTTGGAGCAGCTAAACAGAAAAAAAAGTATGGGGGGAATTTTATTTTTGTTTTTGGGGCATGAAAACTAATGGGAGAATTTTTTCAAAAATCTTAAAATTAGAAATTTTTTTTGCAAAAATCTAGAAAATTAGGAAAAAATTTCAAAAATCTTAGAAAATTGGGAAAAACTTTCAAAAATCTTAAAATATTAGGAAAAACTTTCAAAAATCTTAGAAAATTAGAAAAAAATTTTAGGGAAAAGTTTTTAAAAATCATAGAAAATTAGAAACTTTTTTTCAAAAATCTAAGAAAATTAGGACAAAATGGGCAAAACACAAATTTCAAAGGGAGAATTTTTTTTATTTTTGATTTTTGATTTTGATTAACACAAAATGATAGAGGTTCGCCTAGCGCAGTAAGGCTTAGGACTCTTAGTCTTTTACTAGGACGTGCAAAAATTAGAAGATCGTCATTCACACACGAACCTAGACTTAAAAAGATTTGCCTGGCGCACCAGGGCTTAGGCTCCCTAGTCTTCTACTGGGACGTGCAAAAACTAGAAGATCGTCACTCACACATGAACTTAGGGCTTGGAAGATTTTCCTGGCGGACCAGCGCTTAGGGTTCCTAGTCTTCTACTAGGACGTATAAGATTTGCCTGGCGCACCTGGGCTTAGGGTTCCTAGTCTTCTATTAGGACATGTAATATTTTCCTGGCGCACCAGGGCTTAGGGTGCTTAATCTTTAGAGCTTGAAAGATTTGCCTGGCTCACCAGGGCTTAGGGTGCCTAGTCTTCTAGTGTTTGAAAGATTTACCTCGTGCACCAGGGCTTAGGATACCTAGTCTTCTAGGGTTTAGGATTCCTAGTCTTCTACTTGGACGTGCAAGGTTTGCCTGGTGCACCAGGGCTTATGGTGCTTAATTTTTAGGGCTTGAAAGATTTACCTAGCGCATCAGGGTTTAGAGTGCCTAGTCTTCTAAGGCTTGAGAGATTTACCTGACGCACTAGAGCTTAGGGTGCCTAGTCTTCAAGGGTATGAGAGATCTTTCTTGGAGCACTAGGGCTTAGGGTGCCTAATCTTTAGGCCTTGAGAGATTTTCCTAGCGGACTAAGGTTTAGGGTGCCTAGTCTTCTAGGGCTAGGAAGAATCGAAGAGTCGTCATTTACACACGAACCTAGGGTTTTTATTGCTTTCAACTATTTTCTGCATATCACTTGTTTTGACTACTCTTATATATCCTCTGCTTATCTTTTTCTTTTCAGGCTGGTCACTATGTTAGGGGTTTTGGTGGTTTTGCCTCCAGAGAGGTGTTGAAGTGGTATGATGCCTTTTCTGCTCCCAGCCGGGCTATTATTGATGCCTCCGGCTTTGCTCGGTTCATACTCTTCTAGGTAGGACGAGTAATGATGGTGTCTAGCTCACGACCCTTGCTGAGCGGTGGTGGTATACCACCAACACCTTCCATTTTACCACTTTCAAGGCCACCTTGATGCCTCTCGACTTCGCTCTCATTACTGCATCAGAGTCGGTGGAGCCCCTATTCCATTCGACCCCACCATTGCTCGTTCTACTGACGCCCTGATGTACTTGCTTGGAGCTATACTTGTGCAGATGGACCAGGACTGAGTCAGATACAATTGGTTCTTCGATCGTTTTTGCCATTTCCAGTACACTGAGCCTTGCCACTACGAGTAGGTTGCTCGAGGCTTTCTTTTGTATATGTTTGGTACCTCCTTGTTCTCGAACAAGGAGAATACCGTTCATCTGCATTACTTAGGTGCCCTAGCTCGCCTCGACTGGGTTGCCACATTTGACTGGGGAGGAGCTGCTCTCGCTACTCCCTACAGCTTGATGAGGACCTTTACTCGGTTCTCCCAGAAGCTTAGCATTTGGGCATATTGGAGGGTATAGGAGGTATGCTTTAGTTTCTACAATTTTTTCATTCATTTCTGTTCTCTGTTATTATCTTCTTGTTGACATATTTTCTTTACAGCTTTAGACCTACAAGTTTCTCGGGCTTAATATCCTGGCGAACTCTTCTGCTGACCCTTCAGTCATTCCTCGTGCGGCTCAGTGGTCCCGACAAATACCAGGCATCTTTGGACCAGTTGACCCCCAACCAGGTACTACTTTTGCCATTTTACTGTATCGTACCTTGCTCTCTGTATCATACTATTTACTGCACTGTTCACTGCATTGCACTGTACTATTGACTGATCATTTCTGTCCTCTGCTCTGCATATTGATCACTATACCTTGCACACTGCACTGTATCAACTGCTCATTATTTATCGTTCACTGCATTGATTACTATTTTGTGTTGCATTATACTTTAAATTTCTACAGGTCCATTGGGATGTCTGGCGCAGAGTGGAGGATCAGGCCGACGCAGATCTGATGTGCAGCCGGGATATTGCTTCTAGGCGGATCCTGCTGAGGGTCCATTTGGTTAGGAGTACTACCTTGGAGATAGGGTAGTTTGCCAATCACTTGGCCTCGACTACATTCGGATTCTGGTGGTCCCTCTAGCTCACATGCGCCTGTTCGATCTCTTAAGCTGTGTGGACATGCTCCTGGAGATGGTGGGGACACATGCCTTGGAGCTACTGGTGGCCAAGGGAGATTACACAGCTTAGGCCTAGGCACATTTATTGGGACCACTTGGACCTAGCCCAGCTGGTGGTAGGAGGAGACGAGCACCGGAGGCTGCTGATGCTGATGCTAGTGCTAGAGCTACTGTTGTTGAAGGTGCTGGGGCTGGGGCAGTTGAGGTAACTTAGACTGTATCTGCCCTTTTTATCGGGTACCCTTTTAACATCCCTATCCCAGTTCCTCATGCTCTAGAGTTTCGACCGGTGTATGCTTAGGTTTACTTCTTTTCACTGTTTCCTTTTCTATCTTTCCTCTATTTAGACTACTTAGTTTTTTATTCCTTTTGACAGGTGGATCAGGCTTGGCTAGATCGTCTTATACTGGTGGTGAGCGGCATGTGGACCTTGATTCGCCAACAGGATGCTGCTCTGCGTGCAGCTGGGTCCCTTTTGTCCCTCTGTCGGTGAGTATCTTTCTCTTTGATCTCATTGTTCTGTTTTGTACTGTTCTCTTACTTTTTGTCTCTTTTAACAGCCACGAGTAGCTTCTACAGTACCACCCTAGGTTCCTGCTCAGCCTCCTGCTCCTGCCTCAGTTCCATCTCCAGCACGAGGTCGTGGGTCCCGTGCCACTTCTTCCAGAGCTCTCTCCCGAGGGTCTGTCTCTTCTGCCCGGAGCCGCTCTAAAGTTGTATCCTCTTCTTTAGATGACGGAGATGATAGTGATGATTTTGAGAGACTCTTTGAGGATGACAACGAAAGTGAGAGAGATTAAGAGAGACTCCCCCCCCCCCTTTCAGATGCATTTTCATACATTTCTTTTTTTAAGTCTGCGTGCCTCATTTTGATACATTTCTATTCATTTATTTGGGTTTATGGGCCTGCGTGCCCCATCTTCACAGGTTATTGGGCCTGGTGCCCCAGTTTCACACTTTGATACATTCTGTTACGGTTGGGATTTTTTGCCATTTACTACTTTATGTACATCTTGTTTGCATGGTTTATCTTTATTTACTGCTCAAACTGCTCTGGATGCATGACATAAATTTACATGGATTATAAAAGCTACAAACATACACACCCGCCACTTTCTAACATGGCAGTTGCCACAATCCAAGATGGTGGTCACCACATAACCTAAGGGACACATGGCGGTCACTTGGTCAATAGAGTGACGTCACTGTACTGTGTACTTTCATGTTGGCGGTCGCCCACTCCAAGGTAGCGGTCACCACTTTAACTGTACTATTCTTCAATTTTTCAAATTTTCACATTTTCATGCCTTATAAATACAACCCTGAAAGCCCCATTTTTTGCTATTCTCACTCAGAGGCTTCTTTCCATGGTCCACTTTCTTCATGGATTGAAGAATTTTCCCACATCGAACGCCTAAACTTTGCTTCGTTCAGTATCAACGCCTTGTTTTTCCTAATGGCCATAAAGATTGATTGACCATTATTGAAGGCTCCTGCTTAGTTATAGGACCCACAGACATTTGTCTTTCGATTTGTCTTTGAAGATCTATGCCCCACTGTGGAGGAGTTTGCTGCAATTTTGGATCTTACTCCGCGGAGTTCCGTTGTTGTCCCCACTTTCTTCCTTTCGACTCGGCAGTAGGTGATACAACTCCGTGGTTTATCTAGGGTGGAAGCTTCTCTTCTGACATCAAATGACTGTCTTGACATTCCTTGGATTATTGAGAGGTTTCATCATACCGGTGTCCTCAGCGACCTTGATTTTCAGAAGCAGCGACATTATGCTATTTGTTTTTGCTTCTTAGTTCAATTCCTTCTCGTTGCTTCTGATGGACGAGTTAGTTACACGCTTGTAGACATTGCGGGCAAGATGTGGTTGGGGAAAGATTTTGTACCGTTGATTCTGGCTGAAACGCTGATTGGCTTGGACGCTGTTGACCGTGGTGAGACTACTACCTTTGCTAGCAGCCCTTTGCTTCTTCAGGTAAACTAAACACCTTTTGCATTGTCTGCTAAAAACACTACCCCTTATAGTCGCTTCCCACTTGCTGTTTCCACAAGTCTTCAACAATCAATTCATCCACCCCCGGGCTTGTGTTGGGGATCTCTTGTTGCATCCCAAGGGGGTCCGTTTCATTCCAACTCAATCACGATAGGTGCAATCATACCCAAATCGTACCCAAAATTCTTGCACGCTTATATTTTATAATATACTTTGACGCCCTCCGAGGTTTCCCTCTTAGCTCTCCGGCTGGTCTTCTTCTACCCCTTCATCTAATTCAGGCTCGGGCTCCAAGGGCTCATCGTCATGCCCTCCGTCTCCCGAGGTCATCCTTCCAACTTCCTAACCGGCCCCTTCTACCCCTTCATCTAGTTCAGGCTCGGGTTTCAAGCGCTCATCATCATATCTTTCGTCCATCTCATAATCCTCGTTGGCCATCTGAGGCCTCATTTTAATCTATTTTATTTCTTTGCACGGCTTTTCTCTGATTATTTTCTATTACCCTTTTGCAGATCTGGCTGATGACGAAGGTGAACCTCATGCAAAATCTCCTACAGATAGGTATAGTGCTGCAGCTCTCCTTTACCGGCCCTACTACCAGATATACAGCACTAAGGCATCTTAGCAGCAGTACCTCACTTCCTTGAGAGGCTCAGACATCACTTGGTAGTGCTCTTGGTGGCGGATCCCTGCCAAGACCCTAACTACTATGGATCACCCTGGTGTTTTGCTGATTGGCCTGCGCCAGTTCACTTTCTACTACCCTCATCAGATCATGCGGCAGTTTGGATGGAGCCAAATCATCTTCCGTAGTATCTGAGGTCGTTTATTTTCATCTCAGCTGCGAGCCCCGTTCCTAGCATTATATCAAGATGCTTGGCCGTTTTGTTCTCAGATGAAGATGCAAGAGCTGCAATGCTCCGAGTTTTCTGCTGAGTACAGGACATGGCTGATGTAGGATAGGGAGAAGAAAGATAAAGAAGAGGGGAAGCAGGTAACAAATAGAAGATGGATTTGAGGCCTCCTATTTGTTTTAAAGATTTCATAGCTTTCCATTTTATTTTGTTTGTAGAGTTTGGGACTTGCGCGCCCCCCTTTTATTTTTAAAACTTTGTAACTCGAAGTTAAGGTAATGAAAGTCCCACGTTATGTTTAAGATGGTTCAAAATTATCTAAAGTTTTTCGATTCGATTAAATGACTTTGTTATCAAAATTTAGAAATAAATTTGCATTGGTCTTACTCAGATTCAAAGATGGTTAAAAACAAAGAATGTGACCGAACTTTTTAAAAGAAGTTGCCTACGTATCTCAAAAAGTGGAATCAGGTCGTAATGTAGTTCGGGCTCAGTTTACTCTTGGGTCTTGACACTCTCCTTTTGTGGTGCCATAACTTTTGCCAAGGTCGCCCTTTTGGGTTTTTAGCCTAGCGGGCTGTTCTAACTTTTGCCTAAGCTGTCTTTTCAATTTTTAACTCAGTGAGATTTTATCTTTATTTTTACCTCATGGATAGTACTTCTTGAGCTGGTCAAGGTTGACTAGAGTGGAAAACATATTACCATCCAAATCCATGGTGATAACTGCACCACCGGTCATGATGGTTTTGATCAGAAACAGTTCGAACCAGTTTGGCTTGAATTTGGCCCTAGGGTCGAAGGTGGGAGCTCTGATTTTTTTAAGAATCAGATCTCCTTCTCTGAGATCCCGGGTCTTGACCTTCTTATTGAATGCTCGAGCTATCCTCCTTTGGTATCCTTGTACATTAAACAGAGTCTGTAGCCTTCTTTCATCAAACAAGAGCAACTCTTCCATTCGGTTCCTCTGCTATTCTACTTCTGAAATACTGGCCTTGGGAAGCACGACTTCTATCCTGTACGCATTTTAATGGGAAGCATGACTTCTATCCTGTACGCTAAAGAGTATGGCAGTTGAGGATAGAAGTCGTGCTTCCCATTTTAGGAAGCAAACCAATGGGGCAGTTGAGGAAGCAAATAAAAATATCAAGAAGATCCTGCAAAAGATTATCAGCTCTCATAAGGATTAGCCGAAACATCTACCCTTTGCCCTTTGGGGATACAGGACGTCGATCAGGGCCTCAATAGAAACTATGCCATACTCTTTAGCGTACAGGATAGAAGTCGTGCTTCCCATTTTAACACATTGGTTTGCGGCTGATATGGTGACAATTTATATGCCACTATTCGGTATTCTTCGAAAAGATCTAAGACCTCTCCCTAGAAGTGTGATCCATTATCTGAAATAATCCATGAGGGATCCCATACCAGCAAATGATGTTCTGCTTGATAAGCTTGACAACATGAGAGGCTTTCACTACCGAGTAGGAAACCGCTTCTACCCACTTGGTAAAATAGTCAATGGCCACCAAAATAAACTCGTGTTCATTTAACGTCTTCGGTGTTATCCTGTCGATCACATCAATGCCCCATACTGAGAATGGCCATGGTGACGTCAGGTTATACAACTGTGATAGGAAAACGTGCATAAGGTTTGCATGAATCTGACACTTATGGCACCTCTCCACGAACTGTATACAGTCTGTCTCCATCATCATCCAAAAGTACCCTTGTCGTAAGATCTTTTTGCCTAACATGTTTCCACTCATGTGCGGCCCACAGACTCCTGTGTGGATCTCTTTCATCAACTCTTGGCCTTCTTCAGTGCTGACACACAACTTATTGACCCCAGAATGCCCTCGTTTGTATAATCTTCTCCCGCAAATGACAAATGGTGCAGATAATCATCATATAGCTCTTTTGTCCTTTTTACTGGCAAGCTTAGAATATTCTCATTTCTCTATGAAGTTCTGAATGTCAAAATACCACAGAAGTTCGTCGGTGCTCTCCTCGATTACGGCTGTCATCTCGTATGTCAGCTTTCTCTTATGTTCAATTATTAATGGCCTCATTCTGACCCTGACTGATATATCAATCATGGACATCAGGGTAGCCAATGCGTCGGTGAACTTATTCTGCAGTCTTGGCACATGGGTAAAGATTACTGACTCAAAACATGGTATCAGCTTCTTTAGCTCTTGATGATAGAGAATCAATGTCACTTCCCTAACCTTTCGTTCTCCTCTTGCTTGTGTAACCACTAGTGCCAAGTCTCTGATGACTTTCAGCTTCCTTGCCCCTAATTCTAAGGCTGCCTCTAAACCAGCTAAACATGCTTCGTACTCAGCTTGATTGTTGGTAACTTCAAGATTGAGCTTTATAGACAAGGGGACATGTGATTTGTTATGAGTGATAAGAAGAACTCCTATTTTGTAACCATACTAATTAGATGCACCGTCAAAATATAGAATCCACTTGTCAACCCTAACTCTCATCAATTGCTCATCAGGGAACTAGAATTTTGCATCTTCATCTCTTTCGACTTGTTGGTCGGCTAGAAACTCTGCTACCACTCTATTTTGACTAACTTTCGGGTGATATACTTAAGATCAAATTCTAATAGTAACAGCACCCAGCGGGCTAGCCTTCCTGTCAATGCCGGCTTCTCAAATAGGTATTTCAACGGGTCCATTCGGGATATTATGTTTACTGTAAAAGACAGCATGTATTACCTCATCTTTTGGAAAGCTCAAACCAAAGCCAAGCATGTCTTTTCCAGCGGCATGTAGCGTATCTCTGACCATGTCATCTTTTTGCTCAAGTAGTAGACTGCCTTTTTAGTTCCAGTTTCACCCTCTTATGCCAACATGCATCCCATAGCTGAATCAGTTACTGACAAATAGAGGATTAGCAGCTTATCAGGTTCGGGAGGAGCCAGAACAGGTGGATTTTGTAAGTACTATCGCACGACTTTGAAGGCGTCTTCGCATTTTTGATCCCATTCAAACTTGACTCCCTTCTTCAGTAGACGTAAGAGCGGCTCACAAGTAGTTGTATATTTTGCGATGAATCTACTGATGAACTATATCTTACCCAGGAAGCTCCTGACTTCTCACTCGGTCCTCAGAGGAAGCATTTCCAAGATTTTCTTGATCTTTGAAGGATCGACTTCGATGCCCCGTTGAGTGATCATAAATCCAAGCATTTTTTCGGTAGTAACTCTGAAGGCACATTTTTGTGGGTTGAGCTGCATCTTGTATTTCAAAATCCTTTTAAAGAACTTTTGCAGCGCTACAATGTGGCTGTCCCGATCCTTAGACTTTACTATCATGTCATCCACGTATACCTCGACCTCCTCATATATCATGTCATGCAATAAAGTGGTGGCAGCCCTCTGATAGGTTGCCCCTGCATTTTTCAAACCAAACGGCATTATACGATAAGAATAAGTGCCCAGGGTGTAGTGAACATCGCATTTTCCTTATCCTCATGGTCCATTAGAATCTGGTTATTCCCGAAGAAGCCATCCATGAATGATAACAAGGCATGCCCTGCCGTACTCTCTACCAAAACATCGATATGCGGTAACAAAAAATCATCTTTCAGACTAGCCTTGTTGAGATCTCAAAAATCCACGTAGGCTCGAATACGATCGTCCTTTTTTAAAACTTGCACAATATTGGCTACTCACTCCGGATACTAAATTACCATTAGGAATCCAACATTGATTTGTTTGGAAACTCCTTCTTTGATCTTCAAAGCCCATTCTGACTGGATCCGTCTCAACTTTTGTTTGACCGGCTTAGCATCAGGGTACAAGGGGATGTGGTGTTAGATAATATCGGGATCAATTCTAGACATATCCTCGTAAGACCATGCATTTACATCTTTGAAGTTTTTTAATAAAGTTATTAATTGTTTGTATTTAATTAAGGATAAAGAAGAACCAATTTGTACATTTTGTGGGTTAGTTTTATTATCTAGATTTATTGACAAAGTTTCTTCAATTATTGGTTGGGCGCGCATTTTTTTTCTCTTTTTATTAAAAGTTTTATTTTTTGGGGATATCTCCGTCGAATTCAAAATCATCAGAAAGTATATGAAATAAATCAAACAAAATAGAGTAACCAAAATCTCATTTATTTCATTAAAGAAAGAGGGGATTACAAGCTTGAAGGTAAAAGCAAGGGGATCTTTTTTGCCTAATCTTTTTTCCCATATCGATACCATCAAGCTTGTCTTCCTAATCTTCCCCTTGGATCTTTTTTCCTTCCTCTTCCCCTTTCACTATTTCATCTTCTTCCATATCAGATAATTAATGGCCAAAGAAGATTTCTGATCCTGGCATCTTCTGGTTGGTTTCTTCATTGATCCACGGCTCCAGGAAGACATAGTACGGGAAATCTTCTCCTTCTTTGATAAAGTACCCATTGAGCATTTCTGAGTGTTTAGCCTTCTGTTCCCTTTTAGACCCTTCTAACTCTTCTTCTATCGGTTTGTACCCAAGACCGAAAATGGGTCAAAGCTGGCAATACTTGGATAGGTTCCGGAATACCCTACTGTTTGTGACCCAACCCCATTTCTGGGAAGTAAGACATTTGCTGCATCATTGTGGCTGCCTGCGGGTTGATGTAATTTTTCTCTTCCTTCAATAGCATCTGCACAGCTTGAGCTTTATCGAATTGGAACCCATTTAACGACACATCCCCTTCGCCATGCTAAACCACCAAGAGAGTTAAGCCCTATCCTCTTAGAGGTTGAATACTATCTTCTCCGTGGATGCTTAGCACTGTCCCGTTCTTGATCAGTTTTAACTTTTAGTGTAGAGTAGATGGCACTGCCTGGATGTTTGGGTCGTGCAGCCAGGGCCTACCCAACAACAGGTTGAAGGAGGCTGGCACGTCCAGTACATGGAATTCAATTGACGACTCCAGAGGTCCCACCGATACTGCAAATGATACCAGTCTCAACACATCCCTCTTTGTGTTATCGTAGGCCTGGACTCCTTGACTACAGGGCGTGAAATGGTTCGATTTCATGCCCAGGTAAACTGTAGTCCTGAGTGGGCTTACGTTCAAGGCTGAACCATTGTTGACGAGCGTTATCGGTACCCACTTTTCTAAACACTTGACTGTAATGTGCAGAGGCTTATTGTGATTCTTCCCTTTTAATGGTAAATCTTTCTTCAAAAAAGAAATCACTTTTGGTACTACAACTGGAAGTATTAATCCAATTAACTATTCAGGGGTTGCATCTATTAATACATTGGCTTTATTCAGAGCTTTTAGCATGGCTTGTTGGTGCCGATGTGAAGCCATCAGCAAGCCTCATATGCTAATGTTAGCATGTGTCTTCTTTAGTTGCTTTAGTACAACATTGTTCTTTTCTTCCTGTTCCTTCTTTTTTTCTTTCCTGCTTGGTTGCCCTTTTTCTAGCTGAGCTGGCTTGAAATGCCACCCACTGCTTATCGGATGTTCTACGCCTTCATCGGAATCTTACAATTTTGGCATCGCACTTTCAGTCTGCCTTACTTCTTTCATGCACATAGGGCTTTCAAATGCCCATAAATCATTTAAGTCGGTGACTACTGCTCTTCCTCTTCTTTCTTTGTCATCCTCAATGGCCCATGTGTTGTCGACCTCCTCCCAGATGTCTTATTCGATGTATTCTATCAGTTGTTCTTGAGTAGCCCAAAAGTCTGTCCATTCAGCCCCGTCTGATTTCAACACAACCCTTACTAATAGTAGGACTACATATCGTCAACATATACCTTTTTCTCGAAAAGTTGAGGTAAGGTAATACCATCGAGCACATGGCCAAACCTATACGGCCGTGCTGAGTGGTCCAACGGCCAATCGTCCTTCTCATTACGCTCCTCCTCTTGTTGTTAGTTAACTTGGATTGCCACTTAATACCCTTTCCAAGCATCATAATTCCATTCCTCCATCATATCCCAGCCATTACCAGCCATAATTAGTGAACAGATTGTCTGATCCTCAGTAGCTGAAACATGCAGGCATGGCAGATGCGCTGAACAGATGTATTGGTTCAGATCTTCTGATTATCCTAGAGAGATGCAGTTTACCCCAGCTTACTTGGCATGGTTTGCCAGAGGGTTGGTCGTGACATTTGGTTTTGGAGTAGCAGATGGTGGGGGGGATTACTTTGTTATCGATGAGATCCTGGATCTCATGACGCAGCCTCATACAATTATCAGTCAAATGCCCATGACCCTGGTGGTAAGCGTAGTACTGAGAAGCATTATATCGCAGTGGTAGAGGATCCGGTACGGGCATGGGGTCCAACGGCTTGAAAAGCCCTTTCTCGACAAGTCGATTCAAGGCGATGGATAATGAAATATTGAGGGAAGTGAAGACTCTCCTTGGCCTTTGTTGCAGATGCTGACTATTGTTTGACTGTTAGGTATTATTTGATTATTGGGCGGAGGATGAAGGGTTCAAAAGGTTAATCTCGTTCGAGCAAAAAATTAGGTTAATAGAAGCAGACTGATTTTGGTTGTTAGCAGGGTAGGTCCTTCTTGGTTTCTGACTAGGCTCAACTTTCTCAATGTCTCCTGACTAAATAACATCCTCAATCTGCACCCCAGCATCAAATAATTGCTCAAAAGTAGAAAGCGGCTGTGTGATAAGATAACGCTTCAAGGGAGACTACAAATTGTTCACCACAATTCTCACTTGCTCTTTCTCGATAGACTGGTTTGTTATCTTGGCTGCTTTTCCTCTCCACCGGGTCAAAAAATTCACAAATGATTCCCGATTCTCTTAACAAGTCATTTCCAATTTGCGAGTAGTCACGTCGAGCTGAACGTTGTAACTGTATTGACTAATGAATGTAGTGGCTATATCTTTCCAAGTTCTAGTTTAAACCACTTTAAGAGAGAGAAACTATCTCTGTGCTGCCTCAGAAAGCAACCGGTGGTACAATTGGGCCTTGAGCTGATCGTCAATCTCCATGGGGGAGAGAGTGCTAACATACATGCTCAGATGAATCCGGGGATCTCTGGTGCCATCAAACTTTTCCATTTCTGGCATCTTAAAATTTTTAGGCAGTTTAACATCTGGAAATAAACACAAACTTCCTACATCCGATATATATTCTTTCACTCCCTTTGCCTTTCTCAGTACCTTCTCCATGCGATCAATTTTCTCTGCCATCGCGGACTCCCTGGACTGAGCAGTGTTCTCTTCTTCTATCACAATCGGGCAGGGAACCTGAGGTGGCACAGCAACTTGCGACGCATCTTATCCCTGATTATCATCCCTGAAGTCTTTTTCGTTCTCATTCGTATCATCCAACTGTCCATTTACACCGGGCAGATGGGCCTAAATTGCTTGAATCTGCGCTTGGTATTAATTTTGAGCCTGGGTTTGCTGTTCCATAGCCCGTTGTATCTCAGTGATTGCCCTCATCAAGGCTTTCAAGTTCACCTCATTCTCTGCCATTTTAGATAATTCAGCTGGTTGTTCAGATATTCTGTAGTGTCTACCTGTTACTGACCTAGACCAGACAAGTGTTGACTGTAATTTTCATGGCTCAATGATCTAAATCTGAAGAAAACTTGGATTCCAAAAGTAGAATAACCAGTATCAGATACTTCTCGGACAAGAATTATGATGACAGATAGAAAACATCTCAGATACCAAAATGACTAACCACAAACAAATACAATCACTAAAACTGAAGCAATGCCTCTGCTGGGCCCAAACTGGTAGCATAATAGCTAAACACCCGAAAACCAGGATGATGGCTAAGAAGGAGGATTAACCAGATTCTAGAGGGAAGATTTATCCGAAGAAACTAAACAGACAGCACTCTGGCAAGGAAAACAAAACTAGGCTAAAAGGACCAGTTTGATCTAAGATTCTAAGGAAAAATGGGCAGCACTCCAGTAGGGAAGTAGAACTAGCTCACATGGGTCTAACAAGGATTCGAAGGAAGCGAGCCTAATAAAATAACAGGGTAAAAACCAACAACCTGGGAAGAACCCGGAAGAGAGTGAAACTATCATAGAGACCTCAAAACAAAGTGTGGGCATGACCTCGAGAAGAAAACTATGGCAAGAATGCTAGACAAGGTGAAGATTAAAACCCGGATAAGAACCCAAAGGAAAAGCTAACCTAAACAACAAAGGATAACAGAAAACCTGGGCCAAACTTGAAAAAAGAACTAGCTTAATTCGAACAAACAACCCTAACAATCGCAATCAAAACATACATTTAACAAAAACACGTAATCCTACTAGATTAGCAGCACCAAATGGGGGGTTCTAAGCTACTATATGCAAAGAGGCCGATTTTGGTCATGAATTAGGGTGCCTTCTGAAGAGAGCCGGGTATATACCTCTCATACCTAAAGTGGTGCAGGACATGGTCAAATGGCACGTCTGAACTCTTTTACTGCACCTATGAAAGCGTACAGTCAGTAAGACTTGCCCACCTTCCTAACAATCCCCAAAACGGATGAACAATCGGGGCATCTGGTCGACCAGGTAGGGGGTGTGAGGAATAATGCATATGCATGCAAGACTGTAAATGGGAAATACATATTAATAACCAATGATGTTTTCAACTCTAGCTCTCTTAATTGATTTTGTAAACCAGTCCCTAGCAGAGTCGCTAGAAAATACTGTAGCGTCGAAATTTTGGGATTTTTGGTAGGTCAAAAATATGAGAATTCAAAGGATGTTTAGAAAATATTTTAACACATTGAAAGCCAAATTTTAAAATACTTTTTTGTTAAAAATAGAGTCGCCACTTGATTTTTGAAAAAAACTAAGAAAAATAAAAAAATGGCTACTTATTTTTAAAGCATTAAACCAGAGAAAGGGGGTTCAGGAGTTAAGATACGTATTGAAAAAGGTGTTAGGCACCATGTTCGTCCAACTGTAAGATTTCTCAAATACATACAAATAAAGAAAGTGGAGGGAAAGAGAGAACATTTAAAATCAAATAAAAAAAATACGTAGCTTATGTATATGGAAAATCAAAACAAAGCAAATAAATAGATAAAATTCGAAGTCCTACGTCATGCAATTTCTAACTAAAAGATACATGAAATACACCCGCATGCAATGATTCAAACGAAAAGAACCAAAATATACTAAAAGTCATTAAAGACAAATAAATTGCTAACAAGATAATCTAAACTATACTAAACATGATTTTGAAATAAGGTGAGTAAACATTAACATATGAAACATGCATATTATCAAATTATCTAAAAGAATAACTAATATAAAAAGCATGTGAAAATCCTATATAAAAATATTTACTAAAGAAAAATAATAAAACTAATATAAAGTATTTTATGTATTAACATGATAAGAGAATATTTGAAGATTTAATTTGAAAGAAAAAAAAATAAAGAGAAAGCTTATAAAAGAAAAATTAACCCAAAATAAGAAGATTAGAAAATGCTTATTTAAACTACTAAACCAAAGAAAAATCTAACTATTTACTTTATATTTTTAAACAAAATAAAAGAAGAAAACAAAAAGAAAACAAAAAAGAATTAAACTACTATAAGAAGAGAAAATTACACTAATATTTAAAGGTGAAAATTAGTTTAAAAGACTTTTTGTGATTTTTGAGGATATCAAAATAAAAAAAAAGAAAGAAAAAATAAATACTATGAAAGGAAAATTAAGTTCATACAAAAAAGAAAAAGAAATGAAAATAAATTGTTAGAAAAAAAAATTACACTGATATTAAAAGAAATGGAAAAGAAAAGAAAAATAAATACTAGTAAAAGAACAATAAAATAATGCTAGTAAGGAGACATTAATTTAATATTACGAGAAAAGAAAAGAAAAAGAAAATGAAATTAAAGCTAAAAGAAAAGGAACATTAAACTAATATTACAAGAAAAGAAAAGAAAAAAAATATATATATTTGTAAAGGAACATTAAATTAATGCTAAAAGAAAAGTACACTAATATTACAAGAAAGGAAAAAGAAAATAAAATGGAACATTAGCATTAAATGGGTATAACATTGGCAATTACAACCATATATTTGTAAGTACTTGAATTATAACAATAAGCTTAATGCAAGTAAGTAAATAAACAAAACGAACTAAGAATAGCTACTTTACTGAATTAAACACATTAAAAATGATTACAACTAGATAAGCAATGTGAATAATGAAACAATCAAATTAATCCGGTCACTCCAAAGAGGTAGGAAATGGAGTTAGAAAGACCGGGGATCCAAGCAAAGTACTTGGATCGCTAAGAAATTCTTGAGTCGGGGAATGGTGATGGGCAATTCGGTCCTCGAATGATGATCCAAGCTAGGGTTTCAGAACTTTGGTATCATGGTTCGATTCTTGGTACTTCGACAGAGTTTCGACATCGGGAATTGGGATTGCTCGGCGACTCGACAAAGCTTCTCTCTCTAAAATTCTATCATAAAAACATATACTGGGGTACGGTATTTATAGAAATCTTCAACCAATGAGATGTTGACATGTTCTGGGACACGTTAGGATTTTTTAAGTTGGCGGTCGCCGAGTATGAACATGACGGTTGCCGAGTATGAACATGACGGTCGCCATATCAAATGAAGCTTCCAAGAGGTTCTATTGGTGGTCGCCACAATGGAGTTGGTGGTTGCCACAAAAAGGTGAAATCTTTCAAAACGTTCTATGGCGGTCGGCACAAAAAGTGGAAGCTTCCAAAATGTTCTATTGGCAGTCACCACAATGGAGTTGGCGGTTCAAAATGATTTCATTGGTTTGAAGGTTTTGATTATTGGGTTCAAATACTGAGCTTAGATCATTTTTTGAGGATCGTACTGAATCACCTTTCTAATCGTTTTTATCATTGGATTCACCTAAGATTAGGCGGGGTCAAATTAGGGTGTCTACAGATATCTCGCTATTACATTTTGGCTTCCATGTCAAATTTATTGTAGTATTAGCATTAGTCTATGACCAGTACCTATGACATAAATATGAACCTCAAAGAAATGTTTGGGGATCAAAATCGTGCTGCTAGGCAGGTGGCCATGAAGTCTCTAATGAATACAAGCATGGTTGAAGGCACCCAAGTTAGGGATCATGTTTTGAAGATGACCAGTCTTCTGAATGAACTAGAGATCCTAGGAGCTGAGATTGACGAGGACTCCCAGGTTGATATCATTTTCTAGTTATTGCTTAATAGCTTTAAGTAGTTCTGCTTGAATTATTCAATGAATAAGCTCAACTTTTCATTGGCAGAACTTCTTAAAGAACTTTAAGCAGCTGCGGGTGTTCTTAGAAAGCCGGGTTCAATGCATGTAGCTGAAAAAGGTTATTCCTTTAAGCCGAAAGGTAAGAAGAAAAAAAGGATTCAAAAATAAGGAAGCATAGGTCCAAAAGAAGCTAAGGGGCCAAAAGCCGATGTGAAGAAGCCGAGAGGCAAGTGCTATCACTATAACTAGTTGGGGCATTGAAAAAAGCAGTGTCTAGTTTTACTCAGTAAACAGAATAAGAAAGGTAATTTTGTTAACTAGTGGTTGAAACATATTTAGCGGTATTATCTACCGGTACCTGGTATGTAGATACGGGAGCCATAATCATGTCTATAATTCTTTGCAAGGGTTCCAGGAAATCAGGTAGCTCAGTGATGGAGAAATTTACCTACATATGAGTAATAATACCAGGGTGGCAGCAGTTGCCGTAGAAGATGTCACTCTCAGCTTTAGTAGAGATAGGATTTTACTTTTAGAAGATTGTCTTTATGTACCTTATATTATAAGAAATTTAATTTTGGTTTCTAATTTAATAAAGAACAAATATTCTGTTCATTTTAATGACTCTGTCCATTGGTGGATGATCTATATGTCATATCTCTTATCTCTTCTACACTGCAACTAACTGAATTGATGACACGTCTAATTTACCATATAAAAGAAAAGATCCTTCTTTAATGAACCAAACGTTTCTTTGACATTTACGCTTGGGTCATATTAATTTAAAAAGGATAAATGAATGGTAGAAGATGGACCTTTGAGTTCATTGGAAGTGGAAGCACTTCTAGTTTGTAAGTCCTATTTAGAGGATAAGATGACCAAGAGGCCTTTCTCGGCTAAAGTCTATAGAACAAAAGAACCGTTGAAACTAGTTCGTTCTGATGCGTGTGGTTCAATGACTATCCGAGCTAGAAGTGGCTTTGAGTACTTTGTCAGTTTTATTGACGACTACGCAAGGTATGGATATATTTACCTGATGCACCGTAAGTCTGAATGCTTTGAGAAATTCAATAAATTCAAGGCAGAGGAGAAGAAGCGTTTGGGTAAAAGTATCAAATTACTACGATCCGACGGTGGTGGAGAGTACCTCTTTGGAGAGTTTAGAGATTATCCATCATCAGAAGAGATTATATCCCAGTTGACTGCACCGGGCACTCTACTGCAAAATGGTGTAGCAGAAAGAAAGAATATGACTTTTACGGAGATGATAAGGTTAATGATGAGTTATTCAGGATTACCCGATTCATTTTGGGGACATACATTAGAGACAACGGCTTATATTCTGAGTTTGGTACCTTCTGAGTTACTTTCTACTCCCACAGAATTGTGGATTGGGCGTAAGCCTAGTTTGAGACATATTCGGATTTTGGGGTGTCCAGCACATGTGCTGAAAGAAAACGCGGGTAAGTTAGAACCGAGGACAAAAGTTTGTTTCTTTGTGGAGTATTCTAAGAGAACCAAGGGTGATCTATTTTATAATCCTAAGGATTAAAAAGTCATTGTTAGCACCACTGGTCGATTCTTGAAAGAGAATCATATTATGGACCGCATGCCTAAAAGTACAATTGTTCTGAAAGAATTGAGAGAAAATACTAGTAGAACAGAAGAGGAATCACAAGTCATTGATATCCCATTACCTCGCCGTAGTGGGAGGATTATCGAGACAGGTGCATATGATGATCACGGTGCTACCATTAACATGCTTGACGGATATGTGGGTAATGGTGCACAGGAAAATTCTGTACAGCGTGTTACAGCTAGTACACAGACGCAGATAGTGCCTCATCGTAGTGGGAGGGTAGTTCATCAACCCGATCGGTACATGTTACTGGAAGAGTATTTTGACAAGATCCCAACAGAACTAGATGCCGAACCCTGTAACTACAATGAAACACTCCAGAACAAATATGCAGATTTTTGGTAAAAGACTATGAATTCAGAGATAGAATCTATGTATTCTAATCAGATATGTGAACTTGTAGAATCACCTGAAGAAAAAAAACTCTTCGGATGTAAGTGGATCTATAAGAGGACGAGAGGAGTAAACGGGAAGGTTGAAACCTTCAAAGTTAGGCTTGTTGCAAAAGGGCTCACTCAAAAAGAAGGGATCAATTATGAGGAAACCTTTTCGCCAATAGCCATGCTTAAGTTTATCCGGATTCTCTTATCCATTACGGCTCATTTCGATTACAAAATCTGACAAATGGATGTCGAGATAGCTTTCCTTAACGGAAGTCTTGACGAGTGTATCTATATGCTATAACCAGATAGTTTCATAGCAAATGGCTAGGAGCACATGTTGTGCAAGTTTAAGAGATCCATTTATAGACTTAAATATGCATTGAGGTATTAGAATACTCGATTTGATCAAGCCATAAAGTATTATAATTTTGATCAAAGTCCAGATGAGTCCTGTATGTACAAGAAGCGTGACGGAAGCATGGTAGTCTTTCTAGTACTTTATGTAGATGAAATCTTGCTCATCAAAAATGATGTGGGGGTGTTATCTTCGGTAAAAGTATAGTTATCTGGGTAGTTCGATATGAAGAACTTGGGAGAAGCCAGTCACAT
Source organism: Heliamphora exappendiculata (assembly GCA_034768845.1). Taxonomy (NCBI): domain Eukaryota; kingdom Viridiplantae; phylum Streptophyta; class Magnoliopsida; order Ericales; family Sarraceniaceae; genus Heliamphora; species Heliamphora exappendiculata. The sequence continues at coordinate 41,611 of JAOTRH010094221.1, forward strand.
CCTTGGGATCAAGCTTTTGTGAGATTGAAAACAAAGGATGTTAGGCTTATCACAAGCAAAGTATATCGATGATATCCTTACTCGTTTTAGCATGCAGGATTCCAAGAAATGGTTTCTCCCTTTTAGGCATGGAATCACTCTATCCAAGGATCAGTGTCCTAAGACACCTTATGAGATAGAGAAGGCGAAGGCGGTTCCTTATATTTCGGTAATAGGAAGCCAAATGTATGCTATACTTTGTACTAGACCCGACATCTACTTTGCCATTGGCATAGTTAGCAGATATTAGTCTAACCAAGGGCAGGATCATTGGACTGCGGTAAAGAATATAATCAATTACCTGAAAAGGACTAGGGATTATATGTTGGTTTACCAGGTAAACAGTCTAATACCTTTAGGGTACACAGACTCAGATTTTTAGTCTGATAAAGATTCCCCTTAGTCTACCTCAGGATATGTGTTTGCCTTAGGAGGTGGAGCTATTAGTTGGAGTATCAAGAAGTCTTGCATTGCTGATTCCATCATGAAAGCTAAGTAGGTGGCAGCTTCTGAAGCAGCCAAGGAGGCCGTTTAGATCAGGAACTTCCTATTAGATCTAGATGTGTTCTTTCAGTTCAGTCGGCTATTACACTTTATTGTGACAATAGTGGAGCGGCTGCAAATTCGAAGGAGCCAAGAGTCCACAAGAAAGGAAAGCACATTGATCGTATCACCTGATACGAGAAATTGTACAGAGGGGTGATGTTGTAGTAACTAAAATTGCATCAGGGGACAACATTGTAGATCCTTTTATAAAGAGCCTACTAGTTAAGACTTTCGATAGTCATGTAGAGGGCATGGGAGTCTGATGTATGGCAGCATGACTTTGATTATAAGTGGAAGATTGTCAGGATTATATACTAAATATCATGGATTTTATTTTGATTTTAGTATTTAATTTTATTTTAATAAAACTATTTTTCTATTTTATGAGAATCTTAATGAGCAATATATGTTATATCTTTAATGTTATGCATGGTTGTCCTTTATTATGTACAGTATTTAATCTAGTGTGTAGAGTACAACTTGCACATAGAAGACCAGGTTATAAGTTCTTGCAGAATATAAGTTTTTATTCACAGTTTAGATGAAAATGAACAAATCATCGGTACCACTATAGCACAGAGTTTTAGTAGGTCTGTCTTAGTTACGGAAAACAGATAATAGTGTCGTCTATTGTTCCGACTCGCTTTGCTAGTACACTTTGTGTGTATTAAACAGGACCACATTGGGATAATTAATTTTATACTGACTATATAAATTAATTCACACCTCAAGGTTATCATGAGTGCTTATATTCTTAATGCCGAAATAATTATTATTTGCGTATATTTAATATTCATTGTTTTGATTCATTAGAGGGTGCGATTCTTTATGGGTCTATAGTCTCGGTTAGTTGAATAGTAGTATTAATTATATGGTGAATATTAATTATTGACAGAATCCATGTCCCGATTGTTCGAAATCGACGATACTCCCATAAGAAAGCTTATAAGGTTTGCCTGGGCTAAACCCTGCAGGTGGATATAATTATCCAGCAGTCAAATAGTTAAGCGAATAGGTTTAAAGAATTTTGAAAATGTCGATTAAATTAAATTGTCAGTAATTAAATTTAATTGGCGAGTATCAAGAATCTTAACGTGGGGAGATGAGTTAAGCATTTAATCGCACGAGCTCAATGTAAATTGGTCATGAGATTATGGCTAAGAATGCAATTACATTTCTTTAGTGGTGTGAATTGTAATTTAGTATTTTATAAAAATTACAGAAATTGCTGCAAGATTTTCATAAATTACAGAAACCGTTGAGAGGTTTACATATTTGCAAAAATCGCTGGATGGGTATCTAGGTTACACTAGAAGCCTATGTCATAATTACTCCACAGTTCCCTAATGTAGCTCTATAAATATGCGGGTAGACTAAACTAAATTCACAACTTGCCTTTCAAGACTAAGGTTGTCCAGGTTCTGCTGCTTTCAGTTCTCGAAGGATCAGAGTTCACACTACATTTGGGAATACAGTAGAAGGTCTGACCGGAGCTTCAATTCGATAAATAAAAATTTGTAGTTGAGGAATTGACTAAAAGGTATTCATCTGAATTAACTGTGGTAGCACGGATTTTTATTTTGATTGTTCGATATAAACTTTTTTTATCTGGAGCTTGTTTTGGCGATTACCCGTCTAGTTTTATTTTTTTGAAAAATCGTTCACAAATTAATGGCCTTGGCAGTTTGCCTCAAACACTTGCTTGCCTCGAAGGAGTTCTTGGAGCACATATATTGACTTGGATGTAACATATTTTTACAACCGATGGGCCATTCTAGGTGGATATTCACACGAGACAACCTAAGGTTCCCACAACTCTTCTTAAACCCTCATCTTCTTCCCCCGAGGGTGTCGTGGATAAGGTTTTCATTGTTTTATGGCTTATTTATCTTTCATTTCAGTGTAAGCACTTGTTTCTTTCAAGCTTTCATTACTAGCAGTATATTCATAGCCCTTTGTTTCGTATATTTACATTTGTTTTCACTTGTTTCCTTCAAGTTTTCATTACTAGCAGTATATTCATAGCCCTCTATTTTGTATATTTACATTTGGTTTCATTATGTTTTGATGCTCACAAGCATACTAAGCACATCAAAATCTTTTCGAGATTTTAGAACATGACAGCCGTGAGCTTATAATGTCACGGCTGTATGTTTTGTTAAACCCTTAGTAACGACTGTGCACTTTTATAAGCGCCGGTACATTTATGCCTTTTTTTACTCACGGCCACAACTTCTTGTTGTTACAGCTGTGACATTGTTTTAAGGTCAGAAATGTGAAAATTTTCTTCAAAACTCTCTGTTGTATGTTTATTTCAAGGTTGTATATCATTTTATTGCTCTGTTTAGCATTTCTTTCTTTTTGTTCCTCTATTTATTTTTCTGTTGGGTAATGAATGGTAGATCTGGCCTAGACCAAATGAGTTATGATCTCCATTCTGTACACCTTCATATCTGCGTATTCTGAGGTTATGCAAACATGATGGTCGCATCATTTTCCTTCATTTTTTTAACGACCGTGTGGTTTTGTGAGACCAGTAATATGAAAATGTGTTTTAAAGATTTGTTTCAAACAATACGTGTGGCATCTCTTGAAATAGCAACCAAGTTGCATGACCCTAGGAATCATAGTTAGGACTTTGTTTCATTGATTACTTTTGTTTAAACTCTCTTTAAGCACCCGTTTTGTATATGTTATCTTTAAAAAGTTTACAACAAGAACTAATATCGACAAAAGTAGAGGCCAACCTCACGGTTGGGTGAAAAGGGTGCCTAACACCTTCTCTTTTCGTACTCTAGCCCTTGGATGATCCTCTTTTTCTCTGGTTACGTTTTTAAATGACCCGCAGCCTTCTTTTGTTTTTTTTAATTTTTCTCAAAAACCAAGTGGCGACTTTATTTTTCTAAAAAGGATACTCAGATATCTTAGATTTTTGTTTTACAAAGAAAATAAAAGAATATTTTTCTAAAAATAATAGATATCCGGTGCATCCCTCTTCACCAAAAGAAAAAAAAACATTCGTAGGTTTTTCTTGCGACTTTGTTGGGGACTGATTTTTTGAAAAAAAAAATCACAAGAGGGCTAAATTTGAAATGTCAATGGTTCTTATTGTAAACTTTTCATCGGTATTCACATTTGCATTTGCATATTTGTGTGCTTGGTTCTCAAACTCCCGCTCTGCCTATCCGATACTCCGACAAGTTTACTGTCTCGGGGCTATATCGGGGAAGCCAGCAAGCTTTCTGGCCACATACTTCCATAGATGTGGCAAAAAACGTTATTGCGTATCGTTTGATCATGCCTTGCACCATTCTTGGCATTGGGTGGTATATTCTTGACTCTATTAAGAAGGTACACTAAGTGAAGACCTACCAACCTTCTCATGTTGCATATAGATTCTTAGAACCCTTCTTTTAGGATCAATAAATCTTTTAAGGTTATGTGATTTTCTTTTTATGGATGCTTTTGTTTGTATAGCTAGCACCTCGATTAGGATTAGTTTTTATCCTCCTGATCTATTGTTGAGAGTGAGTTGTTTTGAGTTTAGTCCTGGCTAACGAGTCTTTTGATTTATGTGAGCCCTTTCAATTCAGAGACCTAGGATAATAGCACTCAGAAGAGAAGAACTTATACGCACTTGGTCCCGATCTCCGACTGAAAAACTCAGACGTATCAATCAGTTGAGATTATTGATGGCAGACCTGGAACTGACCATGGCTAATATGATGAGGGCAATTCTTGAATTAGAATGGACTGTTGAAGGAGTCAGTACCACTGTAACAAATCAGGCTAGGATCCAGAATCAGTGTCAGGCTCAGATCCAAGCTTTATAGACCCTAATGTGGTTGTTCCGAATGACCCCGATAATGGTATAGGAGATAACATTTGGGATAATAATGTGGGACTCAAGGGAGCTCAACCAGCAATTGTACGGCCCATCCGGTTAGGTATCTCGAAAATTCTAGCCATCAAGGAGTTGATCTTGTCTGATAAGGTTGACAAGTTGGAGACAATTTTGAGGAAAGCCCGAGGAATTGAGGACTATATGGTAGATGTCAAAGGACTTTGTTTATTCTCCGATGCTAAGCTGCCTAAGAAGTTCAAAATGCAAGATATGGAGAAGTTTGAAGAGACCGGGGATCCGAGGATCCATCTGAGAATGTACCGTGAGAACTCTGTCATCGATGGGTATTAGTGATCAGTTAAAAGTTCATTTTTTCCAGTGGTCTTTGTGAGGAGCTGCTCAAAAGTGGTTTATGTCTTTAGATGCTGTAAAGACAAGAACATGGGAGGACATTGTAACAGCATCAATCAGTACAACTATAACATCCAACTCGATGTCACCACTCCGGAACTTGAGACTACCCGCCAGGAGACCAAAGAATCTTACGTTGAGTTTTTGACCCGATGGAGGGCTAAGGCACCTAAGATGATAAACTGAACCACTAAGAAGAAACAAGTGAGAATGGTGGTGAAGAACTTGCAACTACAGTTTCGTAAGTATCTAATCACACAGTCGTTGATGACATTTAAGCAAGTTTTTGATGTTGGAATACAGATAGAAGACGCACTATAGTTTGGGGATATTGAGAGGGGAGAATCGAGTTAAAGAACAGTTCGGAAGCCATATGCCAATAATCAGAGCAATGTCGCCAATATTGTGAACCGAAATTATGAAGTGAGCTTGCGAAATCCAAACTCGAATCAAGCTAGTCCATTTGCTCAGCCAGCTATCCAAAATCTAGCTTGAAACCTAAAGAGAACCTTCACCCAACTCATTGTACCTTTAACCTCCATCCTAAGCCATCTGATTAAAAGTAGTCTCCTAAAGCCTTTAGAGCTGACCCCGTCTCCAATTCCTTTACTATCCAGATATAATCCTACCCAGTACTGCACCTTCCACCAGGGGCACGGTTATTTAACCAACAATTGCATGAGGCTTCGGCATGAGATTTAGAACTTAATAGATAACAACGTGATTCCTCCACCGACTGCTGCTCAGAAATCGAATGTTACAACTAACCCTCTATCGAACCATGCAAACCACCAAAATGTGAATGCCGTTGAAAGAGAATCGAAAGGATTTGATCCCACAAAATTCATAGTCTCCACAATAGAAGCAAAGCCAATTACAGTTCTGCTGTCCGGTCCAGAAGTACTGCTGCTCGATGACCTTATTCATGATTTGATAGATGATGGTTTTGATAAATTTTTGAACTTTATGGACCACGAGGAGGAAGTTCCTCCCCCTATCAACGGTAATGATGAAGAAGACGAAGAAATCAGACGACTGTGGAAAGATTTGGCCCACCTTGTGGCATTAGATGATTTGGAAAAAGTTGGAATTGACATCAAGTGGCATGTCCTGACCGTCCCGAGCGATGATACAGTCTGGCATCGAGGGGCAGCTTAGTATGGGGAAGCCAACCTGAGTTTTGGAACAAAATAAACAGGGAAAATAGTACCAGAAATAGGAGAATCCTTGAAGGGGAAGGTGGTTGACAGCAAAAGTAAGCAGGACAAAAATCCACTAGCAAGTACAAAAGCCGAAAAGAAGGAGCAGAGAAAGAAAGAGAAAAATTCACCCCAAGTGAATTTGTTAGGAACTGCAAGTCCTGTATTTGGTCATTCGTTCCTCTTTATGAGTTAAAGCCAAGAACACCTTTACCCAAGGGACCGATCTTATGTTCTCTCAAATGGGATTACTAAGAAGAGAACGACATATGGGAGTTAAAAGAGATAGAGCAGGAATTCACAGACATAGAATACGATGAGGGAGAGGATGTGCTGGAATGACACCAGATAATCGAAGAACCGTGTGACCATGGACGCCCGTGGGAACCTCGGGGCACTCCCCTACCATATGGTTATGAAGACCCATTTGACAAGGTATCACTGGCATAACTTTTCAAGCTAGAGGCCAATATCGGTGAAGAGTCTGATTGGTTTTCGCAAAACGTAATGGGAATTGAGAAAGATTTATAGGGAAACGGAGACAATAGAGAGAAAGCTAGCACAGATAATTTTTGGGCCTTCCAAGAGAAATGGTGCCCGGTGTGTTAGATCTAGGCAACCCAAGAGGGGGGTGAATTGGGTCTTTTCTTAAAACAGGGAATTTAAAACCTTTTTCAGAAATCTTTTATTATTGCAATAAAGCAAGGTATGCATGTACATAATCAAAGCAAGTATTAAAAGATGAGGGATAGAGAAATAGAACCAGACACCAAGGATTTATAGTGGTTCGGCTTTATCCTAGCCTACATCCACTCCTCAAGATCTCCCTTGAGTATTTTCACTATTCAGA